>MQRK01187071.1:2350-15574 GCA_001938485.1 Girardia tigrina | reverse complement strand
TTTTCCTTCAAAGATATGGAGACTTACATGTTTCCTTAGAAAGGAGACATTGCCCTTACTGATCGCAGTCGCAACGATTGGTTTAACTGTTAGATGGCGGTGACTGACTGCGAATGAACAAATAAATACTGCGAAATGATCTTCCGTGAAAGAAAGATATTCCAGTAGTGAATTGTCCAAAGGTGCGGGACCACCACCAATCAGTTTTGGGTCATCTCCACTCTCTGGCATCATTTCCACAAATTCCCGAGCTTGTTCTACTGCAACGATTGGAGATTCTTCAAGTCCATTCTCGACCAATCCTGGTGCATATACACAAACAAAGGGACCACAGTCGTAGTCATTTGTTTGGTAAAAGTCCGGTACGCATCCATTGTCAAACTTCAGGAGTCCGTCAAACAAGAATTTTTTGACGACTCCATGGAGTTTTTCTCCCATAATTCTTGACTCCCTTTTCAATCCACTCTCTTCCAAGGGATCCAAAAGGAAGGCAATTCTCTCCTTCATCAGTACTGCGTATAGCACCCAGTGAGCATTTCGAACGTTGAATGGACAGAACAGGAAGTTGCACTCATCCAAGTCTTCAGTATTGAGTCCAAGGAATTGTTTGACTCTTGTTCAGCTGTTGATCATTGCATTGCTGTCCACTGGGCTGACGTATCCTTCACTCGCTAAGCCGGAATGATTCCTAAAATAAAAGTCAATGTGTTCACTCGTGAACCACATTGAGTTTGTTGCAGTGGTCTTTTCCGGCATCTTCATATCTATAATAGTCATATCGTCATTCATAAGTGAGGGTGGGCAATCCATCCCTGCTTCTGTTCTTAACTGATTTCAATAATTTGCATGATTTCGACATTAGCCTGATCACCAATATGACTCATGTGTGGGTTGATTAATTTCACATACTAGTTATTATGATTTGTGTATACTCTTCCTGTGTATTGCATGTTATCTGGTAGAGGTTTTGCACAACACCATGATTTGTTTGGTATTTTTTGAAATTACTTAATTAAGCAAATAATTATGTCATTTGTAATGCGATATTATTTGACCTCTATTTGAATTAATTCCTGTAATTATAATATTGAGCAGTGTAAGTAGCCACTTTCAGTATTATCACATTCTAAAGCCATAATTTAAAACCACCAAAAATTTTGAAAATATACAAAAATTTAAATCTAAAATAATCTTACATTTTTTTTACAAAAATTTTACAATATTAAATCTTAATTAATCTTATATTTCTTTCAAAGAATTTTACAATATTAAATCTTAATTAATCTTAAATTTTTTTACAAAGAATTTTATAATATATAATCTTATATTTTTACAAAAATTTTACCCTTAAATAATTTACATTTTGTTACAAAAGATTTATAAATTTTAATGTAACCAAATTTTTTACATTCTTACGAAACTTAATCATAAAACTAATTAATTTAAATTTACAATGACCATTTTATTAAAAAAATTATTTCTGAAAATATTAATCCGTTAATTAAAATTTATTTAGCTTATTCTATAACTTTTATTAAAATACGTTAATTGTTATTACTGTAAAAATATTTTAAATAAGTATTTATTAATTTTCAAATTAATTTATAATTATTTATAAATTTTCAAATTAAAAAAAAACAATAAACTATTTTGGCGAAACTTAAAACTAACCCTTCATAAGCAGAGTTCGAAAAAATATTTTTTAAATATTATAAACTATAATTTACAAAAATTTAAATAAATATTTTTTTCATTCTGAATTAAAATATCGACATTTTATATTAAGATTTTATCATTTTAAATTGATATTTTGTCATTTTATGTTAAAAATCAGAGAAGGAACAATATGTGTCCCTTTTGTTTAACAAAACTTTACAAAACCATTCTTGAAAGCATGGAATTTGAAATTTAGGTATTTAGTGAGATTTAGTATCGGAGATATAATTAAGTATTTAGTCTCAAATTTAAAGACATTTTCGAACCATAAAACCCTAAATTTTATTGGTTTTTAATCTAAATTATAATTAAGGAAGTGTTTTGTTTCATGAGAATAAACATGAAATCATACAAGTTAAAATTTTTTCATATGACAATTTAAGTAAATTTTGGACTGAATACTTTAGCACCCTATCATACCTTTTTAAAAACATCATCCTTATTAATAATTAGGCCTTCATAAACTTCCGATACCAATTAGGGTTGATGTTATTTATGTAAAACAAATATGTAAAAGTCCTGAAAAATCGAATGACTCTGCATATTTATTTCAATGTTGTGACCAAGATAAAATTCAGAGTCCCTTAGAATAGTTACTATTAAATGAATATGAAAATATTATATATTTAATACATGATTAACGTTATGAACAATTGTTAAAAATAAAAAATGTTTTATTTGGAACATTTTCAGATATTATATGCTGCTAATATTCACTTATGCTGAAATTTTTATAATAAAATTTTGATGCAATTCTATATTTAAATTCTAAATTTATATGTGACACAATGTTAATAAACCGACGCAATCAACCAATCTCGTGTCTCGTAATTTATCCATATAAACATATCCAAATAATTAGATATATATAAACTTTGGAAAAATCTTATATTTGTTTTTATCATTAAATGGTATTTATTTTTTCATGAAAAGAGTACAAAAGATCGATGAAATATACGATGAAGACGATGCTCAAGACAGTGAAAGAACAGAATGTAATCAAAGTAAAGATCAGGTAAGAGGGAAGGGTAGTGAAGATGATCCTGAAATCAATGAAGACACAAACAAATTACCTAACGAAAAACATTCGAAAAAGAAAATGTTTAATATAAAATCTACAAAATTTCTGGACAAGAAATTAAAGTCTTTTCAAAAGAAACAGACGTCAATTAAAATGAATCTTAATGCTCAATTGCAAAAAGTTAGGCAAATACCAGCAAAACCTTCGAATCACTGTGACGACAAGAATGAGGATATATATGACGATGATGATAATACTAATAACCAAACGTCGAAAAATGACAATGACAATATCTACGACGACGACAAAAACATTGATAATCATGAGATTAAAAACCTAGACAATGAACTCAATAATCCTAATGAAATATACGACAACGATAATGAAACAGAAAACAAGGTTTCTACAGAGGAATCAAATATTTTATCACCAAAGGTTGAAGGAAACAATTCACCAGAAATGAAGAGCAAAGGTTTAAACTTCAAACCAGCATCGAATTTCTTGGATAAAAAGTTAAAATACATTAAGCATAAGCAAACACAGCTAAAATCAAACATTTCCACCCAAATGCACAAAGTTAAGCAGATATCCCATAATATTTCAAATTCTATTCATACTTCCAAAGATGACGTTTATGATGACGACGAAAATCTGGATTCACGTACCTGTTTCGTTTCGGAGGTGGAACAAAAATCTGAACAAAATGAAATAAACGAAGAAGAAATTACGAAACCGGAAAAACCAGAAAGTGGAAGTACATCATCCCCGAAATTTGATACGACTGAAAATAAGGAAAAAAGTAGAAAAAACTCAACTTTCACACAAACTACAGAAATTCTTCAAAACAAATTTAAATATCTCCAAGAAAAACAAGCTTCAAAAAAAGATAACTTAAAAAATCAGAATAATATTGTTAAACATATATCTCTAAAGTCATCAAAAGATTCAGAAAATATAAAAGACGATGTCTACGATGATGATGACGAAAAGAACAATGACCACGACAATGAGAATTTGAAGGATAACAACGATGAGATTTATGACGACGATGAGAATGTTGAAATTAGCGAGGAAAAACAATCGAATATAAGTCGAACCTTAGATCATTCAGATAACGTCAGCATTTCTTCATCAAATATATTCACAAAAGAATCGAAAGAAAAGAAGCATAAAGGTTTATCATTCAAACAATCAACAAAGTTTATTGATAATAAACTAAAGTATCTTCAAAAGAAGCAAGCATCAATTAAATTGAATATTACAGCCCAAGTTGAAAAAATCAAACATGCTTCAGGAAAGTCTTCAAATTATACTGAAAACGTAAAGGACGATATTTACGATGATGACGAAAACAACAATGACAATGACAACGAAGAATCGAAAGGAAACAACGATGATATTTACGATGACGATGAAAATATAGCAAATGACGAAGAAAAAGAATCAAATATAAGTCGATCCTCAAATCATTCAGATAACGACATTATTTCGTCATCAAATTTAATTACTAAAGAACTGAAAGAAAAGAAACATAAGGGTTTATCACTCAAACAATCAACAAAGTTTATTGATAATAAATTCAAGTATCTTCAGAAAAAACAAAAATCTATCACATCAAATATATCAAATCAAGTACACAATTTCAGGAAAATGTCTTTAAAGTCTTTCGATGATGAAAAATGCGGAAATGAAGAAACCTACGATGACGACAATGCACAAAAGGAAGATTCGAGCTCAGAAAACTTCGACAAAAATAATGATGACGTTTATGATGATGATGAAAATATGAATGAAAATAATAATATTTGCAGAGAAAATGTTGATGATGAAGAAAAAGAAAGTAGTAACCGAAACTTAGATAATAAAGATGAAATCAGTGTATCATCACCAAAGATCGATAGAAAGGATTCTACAAGTAAAACAGTCAAAGAAGTCAAATTCAAACAAGCATCGAATTTCTTAGATAAACAACTAAAAGACATTCAAAAGAAGCAATCATTGCTAAAGTCAAATATTTCTGCTCAAGTTCATAAAGTAAAACATACCTCAGATAAGTCTTCAAATGATACTGAAAACGTAAAGGACGATATTTACGATGATGACGAAAATAACAATGATCATGTCAAAGAAGACACGAAAGAAAAAAACGACGACATTTATGATGATGACGAAAATGTAGCAAATAACGAAGAAAAAGACTCGAACATAAGTGGAGTCTCAGATCATTTAGATAACGTCAGTATTTCGTCGTCGAATTTAATTAGTAAAGAATCCAAAGAAAAGAAGCATAAAGGTTTATCATTCAAACAATCAACAAAATTTATTGATAATAGACTTAAGTATCTTCAAAAGAAGCAAGCATCAATTAAATCGAGCATTACAGCTCAAGTTCAAAAGGTCAAACATGCATCAGAAAAGCCTTCAAATGATTTTGACGCCACAAAAGACGATATATATGATGATGATGAAAACAACAATGAACATGTTAACGAAGAATCGAAAGGAATCAATGACGACGATGAAAATGTAGCAAATAAAGAAGAAAATGTATCGAACAGAAGTCAAATCTCAGATCAATCAGATAACGTCAGTATTTCGTCGTCAAATATAACAGCAAAAGAATCGAAAGAAAAGACACACAAAGATTTATCATTCAGAACAACAACAAGGTTTATTGATAATAAATTCAAGTATCTTCAAAAAAAACAAAAATCTATCACATCAAATATATCAAATCAAGTACACAATTTCAGGAAAATGTCCTTAAAGTCTTTTGATGATCAAAAATGCGGAAACGAAGAAACCTACGATGACGACAATGCACAAAAGGAAGATTCGAGCTCAGAAAACTTTGATAAAGATAATGATGACGTTTATGATGATGACGAAAATATGAATGAAAATGTTAATCTTTCCAGAGAAAATGTTGATAAGGAAGAAAAGGAAAGTAGTAACCGAAACTTAGATAATAAAGATGAAATCAGTTTATCATCACCAAAGATCGATAGAAAGGATTCTACAAGTAAAACAGTCAAAGGAGTCAAATTCAAACAAGCATCGAATTTCTTAGATAAACAACTAAAATACATTCAGAAGAAGCAATCATTGCTAAAGTCAAATATTTCTGCTCAAATTCATAAAGTAAAACATACATCAGATAAGTCTTCAAACGAAACTGAAAACGTAAAGGACGATATTTACGATGATGACGAAAACAACAATGACAATGACAACGAAGAACCGAAAGGAAACAATGATGATATTTACGATGACGACGAAAATGTAGCAAATAACGAAGAAAAAGTATCTAGCATAAGTCGAATCTCTGATCATTCAGATAACGTTAGTATTTCGTCGTCAAGTATAACCACAAAAGAATCGAAAGAAAAGAAACACAAAGATTTATCATTCAAAACAACAACAAAGTTTATTGATAATAGACTTAAGTATCTTCAAAAGAAGCAAGCATTAATGAAATCGAGCATTACAGCTCAAGTTCAAAAGGTCAAACATGCATCTGGTAAGTCTTCAAATCATACTGAAATCGTAAAAGACGATATTTACGATGACGACGAAAACAACAATGACGATGACAACGAAGAATCGAAAGGAAACAACGATGATATTTACGATGACGATGAAAATGTTGTTATTAGCAAGGAAAAAGAATCAAATATAAGTCGAGCCTCAGATCTTTCAGATAACGACATTATTTCTTCAAGGAATGTGATTACTACGAAATCGAAAGAAAAGAAGCACAAAGGTATATCATTCAAACAATCAGCAAAGTTTATTGATAATAAATTCAAGTATCTTCAAAAAAAACAAAAATCTATCACATCAAATATATCAAATCAAGTACACAATTTCAGGAAAATGTCCTTAAAGTCTTTCGATGATGAAAAATGCGGAAACGAAGAAACCTACGATGACGACAATGCACAAAAGGAAGATTCGAGCTCAGAAAACTTTGACGACGATAATGATGACGTTTATGATGATGATGAAAATATGAATGAGAATGATAATTTTTCCAGAGAAAATGTTGATGATGAAGGGAAAGAAAGTAGTAACGGAAAAGTTGAAAATCAAGATGAAATCAGTGTATCATCACCAAAGATCGATAGAAAGGAATCTTTCAGTAAAACAGTCAAAGGAGTCAAATTCAAACAAGCATCGAATTTCTTAGATAAACAACTAAAATACATTCAGAAGAAGCAATCATTGCTAAAGTCAAATATTTCTGCTCAAGTTCATAAAGTAAAACATACCCCAGATAAGTCTTCAAATGATACTGAAAACGTAAAGGACGATATTTACGATGATGACGAAAACAACAATGACAATCACAACGAAGAACCGAAAGGAAACAATGATGATATTTACGATGACGACGAAAATGTAGCAAATAACGAAGAAAAAGAATCGAATATAAGTCGAGCCTCAGATCATTCAGATAACAGCAGTATTTCGTCATCAAATATAATATCAAAAGAATCGAAAGAAAAGAAACATAAGGGTATATCATTCAAACCAACAACAAAGTTTATTGATAAAAAATTCAAGTATCTTCAAAAGAAGCAAGTATCAATTAAATCAAGTATTATAGCTCAAGTTCAAAAGGTTAAACATGCATCAGAAAAACCTTCAAAGGATACTGACAATGTAAAAGACGATATATATGATGATGACGAAAACAACAATCATCATAACGAAGAATGGAAAGGAAACAATGACGACATATATGACGACGATGAAAATGTAGCAAATAATGAAGAAAAAGTATCTAGCATAAGTCAAATCTCAGATCAATCAGATAACGTCAGTATTTCGTCGTCAAATATAACCGCAAAAGAATCGAAAGAAAAGACACACAAAGATTTATCATTCAGAACAACAACAAGGTTTATTGATAATCAACTTAAGTATCTTCAAAAGAAGCAAGCATCAATTAAATCGAGTATTACTGCTCAAGTACATAAGGTCAAACATGCTTCTGGTAAGTCTTCAAATCATACTGAAATCGTAAAGGACGATATTTACGATGATGACGAAAACAACAATGACAATGACAACGAAGAATCGAAAGGAAACAACGATGATATTTACGATGACGATGAAAATGTAGCAAATAACAAAGAAAAAGAATCAAATATAAGTCGAGCCTCAGATCATTCAGATAACGACATTATTTCGTCATCAAATTTAATTACTAAAGAACTGAAAGAAAAGAAAAATAATGGTTTATCATTCAAACAATCAGCAAAGTTTATTGATAATAAACTAAAGTATCTTCAAAAAAAACAAAAATCTATCACATCAAATATATCAAGTCAAGTACACAATTTCAGGAAAATGTCCTTAACGTCTTTCGACGATAGACAATGCAGAAACGAAGAAACATACGATGATGATAATGCACAAAAGGAAGGTTCGAGCTCAGAAAACTTTGATAAAGATAATGATGACGTTTATGATGATGACGAAAATATGAATGAAAATGATAATCTTTCCAGAGAAAATGTTGATAATGAAGAAAAAGAAAGTAGTAACCGAAACTTAGATAATAAAGATGAAATTAGTTTATCATCACCAAAGATCGATAGGAAGGATTCTACAAGTAAAACAGTCAAAGAAGTCAAATTCAAACAAGCATCGAATTTCTTAGATAAACAACTAAAATACATTCAAAAGAAGCAATCATTGCTAAAGTCAAATATTTCTGCTCAAGTTCATAAATTAAAACATACCACAGATAAGTCTTCAAATGATACTGAAAATGTAAAGGATGATATTTACGATGATGACGAAAATAACAATGATCATGACAAAGAAGGCTCAACAGATAAAAACGATGACATTTATGACGACGATGAAAATGTTGGAATTAGCGAGGAAAAGCAATCGAATATAAGTGGAACATCAGATCATTCAGATAACGTCAGTATTTCTTTATCAAATTTGATTACTACGGAATCGAAAGAAAAGAAGCACAAAGGTATATCATTCAAACAATCAGCAAAGTTTATTGATAATAAATTAAAGTATGTTCAAAAAAAACAAAAATCTATCACATCAAATATATCAAATCAAGTACACAATTTCAGGAAAATGTCTTTAAAGTCTTTCGATGATGAAAAATGCGGAAACGAAGAAACCTACGATGACGACAATGCACAAAAGGAAGGTTCGAGCTCAGAAAACTTTGACGACGATAATGATGACGTTTATGATGATGATGAAAATATGAATGAGAATGATAATTTTTCCAGAGAAAATGTTGATGATGAAGGGAAAGAAAGTAGTAACGGAAAAGTTGAAAATCAAGATGAAATCAGTGTATCATCACCAAAGATCGATAGAAAGGAATCTTTCAGTAAAACAGTCAAAGGAGTCAAATTCAAACAAGCATCGAATTTCTTAGATAAACAACTAAAATACATTCAGAAGAAGCAATCATTGCTAAAGTCAAATATTTCTGCTCAAGTTCATAAAGTAAAACATACCTCAGATAAGGCTTCAAACGAAACTGAAAACGTAAAGGACGATATTTACGATGATGACGAAAACAACAATGACAATGACAACGAAGAATCGAAAAATAAAAACGATGACATTTATGACGACGATGAGAATGTTGGAATTAGAGAGGAAAAGCAATCGAATATAAGTCGAACCTCAGATCCTTCAGATAACAGCAGTATTTTGTCATCAAATATAATATCAAAAGAATTGAAAGAAAAGAAACATAAGGGTATATCATTCAAACCAACAGCAAAGTTTATTGATAATAGACTAAAGTATCTTCAAAAGAAGCAAGCATCAATGAAATCGAGCATTATAGCTCAAGTTCAAAAGGTCAAACATGCTTCTGTTAAGTCTTCAAATGATACTGAAATCGTAAAGGACGATACTTACGATGACGACGAAAACAACAATGACGATGATAACGAAGAATCGAAAGGAAACAACGATGATATTTACGATGACGATGAAAATGTAGCAAATAACGAAGAAAAAGAATCGAACATAAGTCGAGCCTCAGATCATTCAGATAACGTCAGTATTTCTTCGTCAAATGTGATTACTACGGAATCGAAAGAAAAGAAACACAAAGTTTTATCATTCAAACAATCAGCAAAGTTTATTGATAATAAATTAAAATATCTTCAAAAGAAGGAAGCATCGATCAAGTCAAATATAATAGGTCATTTACAAAAGATAAAGTATGATGAAGGTCAAACAAAAAAATATGATTTAGAGAATGACAATAAGAAGGATAATGAAACTTTGTCCAAAACTGAAAATGATGATATCTATGATGATGACGAGGATGTTGAAGTGAAAGAATCGAAGATATATCAATCAGAAGACAAGGTTGTAGCATCTTGTTTAAAAGCGACAGAAACGATACATAAAGGCGAAAGTACTATTCCGGGTAATCAGCCAGAAGGCGATTATAAAGAGCAAAAATTTAAATGTTCTAAAGAAAAACAAAGTTCAATAATTGAAAATCAGAAAACTGAAATACAGAATGTTAAACAAACGTCCAAGAATAAGAGGAAGATTTCAACAGAGGATAACAAAGAAGTTTGTAAGGATGATCATAATACTAGTAATGAAGTCTCCAAAACTAATAAGGATGATGTTTACGATGATGATGAAATAAATGAAAACCATTTCACTAAAATTGAAGAAAATGAGTTCAACGAAAAAGAGAATAGCAAGAATAATAAGATTTTAAATTTGTCAACGGAACTTACGAAGTCTTCAAAGGAAGGGATTTGTAAGGATCCTAAAGAATCTCTGGGTAAAGGAATTAATTTGAAACCAGTTAGCGGCTTTCTGAATAAAAGGTTAAACTATATTCAAAAGAAACAAACTGTTCTTAAGTCTAATTTAATTGCCCAGATTCAAAAAGTCAAACAGATGCAGACTAAATCCTTATCAAATGCTAATGATGATATTTACGATGATGATTCCACTGATGTATTAAATATCGCTACAAGCCAAACACAAAGTTTTAATGACGATATTTATGATGAAGACAATGAAACTGAAATTTTAGATAATGAACAAACAGAACAAATAAACGATGACAATCCGAATGATGTATATGATGATGATAATGATGAAGAAGTTTGTGAATCTATTACAACTAATACAATCTTAGTAAACCAGAAGAAAAATTATGAATATGTTCCTCTAAACCTTTTTAATTTGGAGTCGACTAAAACGTATTTAGACGAAAAACTTGAAATATTAAAGGATGAAAAGAAGAAAATAATAACTGAATTGATCGATGATAAAAATCATGAAAATCAAATGACTTCAAAAAAGTTTGATCCTTCATTCCATGTTGTTGAAAATAAAAATGCTCGAGAAGTATTAAAAGATCTGAAAGAAGAAGTGATTCAGAAAGACATTTCAAAAGACTCAAACCCTTCTTTGGTTAAAGCAATAGGTCCAGGTAATGAAAGTAGAGTGAGTAGAGTTTCAAGTTTGTCGAAAAAAATAGAAAGAATGAATAATGAGTCAAAAGATTTATTAAATGTGTCAGATGATCAAATTCCTTCAAACAAGGAGATTAAAAATAATAATTCTATTCACAATGTACCAAATTCCTCAAAAATAGGAAAACCAGAAGAGAAAGTCCCTCAAAAAGATAATATAAAATACACAAGTATTCGAGACAAAATTAAAAACTTTGAGAAAGCATCTTTATAAATATAAACGATATGTTCTCCTAATGTATATTATTTATTTATTTATTTCCATTTGATTAAAATTCTTTAAATGTATATATAATTTCATATGTAATGTTTTGGGATTTTTATTTCTATAAAAATGTTTTATAATGGTTTTTCTTTAATATTTTATTTAGAAATTTGTTCTAAATGAATGTTTGGAACATTAAATAATTATAATTTTTTAGGAGAAATAAAACGTTTATATAATATTTTCTGGCATTAATAAAACCGATTACCAAAATTGTCAAACAAATGGATTTTTGAAGGTGAGAAAAAAAGGAATTATTTTATTTTTAAATGTATAACAAAAGAATAGCATTTGGAATGTTAAAAAAAGTAAAACGATATTAAAAGATAAAAAGTTAGGTTTAAGAAATCTGATAAATAATGTTAGAAGAAAGAATTATCACTAAAATATACTTATAAATTAAACTGACAATCAAGCATATGAGAAGTTTGTTGATTTTTAGTTTGCTGATCGAAATTCAAAAAAATAAAAATCTTAATGTAAGAAAATTAAGTATTAAAATATTATAATGAATTATTTTTTTATAATTTTTTTGATTAATTTTATTTTTGTATTATTAATAAATCTTTGAAAACAATTCTTTCTTTTGACTAGAAATAGAAGACAATAATTATCTGGAAATCGATTTAGTTACATTTAGTTAACATTCTATTACAGATCATCTTTTACCGAAGATTTTCTTCCGCGAAGGAGATCTCTAAGTATTTTAACCATTCTTTCGATGTCACGAACAAGCCTAAAAACTCTCCAGAAAAGTTGGTCTATTGTATGATAGACGAATATGTGATCGAGAAATACTAGAGGAAGACTGCTAAGGTTATAGGTTTCAAAGTCAGGCTTCGATTAATTTTCGAAAGACCTAAATATATAATCGCAGATTAGAAAGATTTTTTCCAATACCATCGAGAATTTGAAAATATATAAACATATATTCATAAAATTAAAACGCTAGTGAGAAAGACTCTGTCTCACGAAATAACGGAAGAGAAACTAACTGCTCGTATGCTGATCACGAGAGATAGCTAAAGAAGCTCGAATGCTGGAATTAAAAGATGACGAGGATATTTAGAAATTGCTCATCAAAAAGGATGATATGCATAAAAAGAAATCGGATATAGTCAATGTCATTAAAATGCTTCCGGACTGTTTTTCGTAATTACAGACCGCTGAAACTATCAAGAGTTCCTGCCGGCCAAGTAAATGCTCAATAAAGGGATTTCTAAAATGAATTTTAGAAAATTTTATTATTTTATTTTCTCTTTTCTGGTAAATATTCAATTTTTCTTCACATTTTTGAATATGAAGTATAATAATTTGGAATTTTTATCCTACAAATAAAGAAATTCGTTAAATTATTATCATCAGATAACAAGCCATTTTAATTCAAATTACTTTTCCGTGGGATATTGGACCTGTGAGCTCATGGGGACACAAGAACTACTTTGAACAACTATTTTTTTAATGTCACAAAAGAGCTTTATAAATTCTGAGTCACTTAACCTATAGTCGGTGAAGTTGAAGAAGTAAAAAATGAGCCCTAATTAGACATGGAAGGAAGGACCTCTTTGACTACATAAAATGTGCATTATTGAGTTTTTCTTCAAATTTATAAACTAATTGAGCACATGTTTATAAATAATTGTGCGCAATCGGCGAAGTATATTAAACTGAAAGTCTTCGATGTTTCTGATAAAAGGTTGCATTAAAGG
>MQRK01187068.1:78872-93501 GCA_001938485.1 Girardia tigrina | reverse complement strand
TTAACAGGAAAATTTGTTTTAGAAATGTGAATTGTTATATTAATAAATTTTTGTGGTGTTAAATCATGGCTCAAGAATATGATAATAATGAAAGTGGCATAAACGCTACTTACATATATTATTAATTATTATTAATCGACTACTAACAATTGCAAGTAAATAATATTAATGAAATTATTAAATACAAAAATAAAATAAAAATTAAATTACACAAAATAAAATTTAAAAAAATTTAAAAATTAAATATATAAAAAATATAAATATTTAATTAATTGAAAAAAATCAATATTATAATTAATTAAAAGTAAAAAAACTATAAAATAATATTTAAAAATAAATTTAAATAATTACTAAATAATAATCAAATAAAAAGGAATGAATAAATAATTATTAATAATTAATAAATAAATTATAATAAATTAAATAAATAATAATTTACTATAAAAAATCCATCATGTATGACGAATGAGCTAAATTTTTGTCTTTGAAAGTTTCTGTTTTAATTTTTAATTCATAATTATTATAATTTATTATTTATTGGTTAATAACTATTGTTATTAATTATTTATTTATTATATTATTATTTTATATTTTTTATATTTTTATTTATTGATTTGTTTTTATTAATTATTTTAAATAATTATTTAATATATTAGTCTAAATGTTACTTAGTTTGTTTGTTTGTAGGTTTCTCGGTCACGCTGTGATGAAAATGCGATATGACGGAGGAACCCTTGCGAATATACATGAGGACGTGGTTTTACTCAAATGTGATTTAAAATAACTTCCATCGAAGGAAAAATATACTTGCTCTTTACACTTAAAATAAAAAATTTTTAGAATAAAACGACAAGGAAGAATTATTAGATTTATTCGAATGAAAAAAAATAAAAATTGACTAATTTTATTTATAATAATTCGAAAATTCACAGTAACAAATAATTCATATAACAAATAAATTCATTTAGTCTCGAAATTTATCTTCGAAAATCAAAATTTACATCAATTTTCCGTATGGGCTTTTTTTGCATGTTTTTCTTTTTCTTTTCTCGGATGCTTCTCTGGATGGTAATGATTAGCTGATTCCTGGGCACTGTTTCCGACGATAGATAAATCTTCTAATATATCATGCACTGGAACCTCTTCTTCTTCCTCAGACTGAAATAGAGAAGCAACTTTTTTCCACGTGTTTCCCAACCACGAATTCTCACGGTTTTCGAAATTTTTTTTTAAATCACGAACTTCTTTTAATTTGTTTTCTTCATGAATCAAATCATGAGGATCATCGATTCCATCTTTTTTCTTACGTAATGCTTGTTTGTTGAGATTATCATCAATTTTCTTATCCATTTCATGATCTTCTGAATGATCGATCCCGGGTTTATCGTCATCATGCATTAAAACCCCATGCATATGATCTTCAATTGTTTTTACTCCAGGTGTACCTGACTCTTCTTTTTCTTCTTTATGAACATGTTCAATTCCAGTTGTGTTATCCCCATGCATTAACATTCCATGTAAACAGTCCATACCTATGCATGGTCCTTAAAATATCAAATATTCGTAAACCTTTCATAAAATAACAAAAAATGTTAATACCTGCTTCTCTAGACTTGGTAGGAGCGCATTGACAGTAACTCACAAGTAATATAAATAAAATCGAGCTCGATAGAGAGTACGGAAATCTGAATGCCATTTCTGCAATTAATGAGTATTTTATTAACAGAATTGTAAACATTAAGTCCAAATTGGAGCAGCTGTTACCCAACATTTTACTACGTTTTCAATCAGAATGTAGATTAAATTGAGAATTAGAAAACAGTGGGGAAAATCACAGAATGTGTTTTATTTTAATAGTTTCGTTTCTTCCACGTCATTTCAGTACCAAAAACTGTCTGTCACATTACTTTAACAACATAAAAAAATTCGTCATTGATGTTCTTCTCGAATTCAGGAAGTCGGTTTATCTAATATAAAGTTTTATTTTTGAAATAAAAAACTTTTTTTTCCAAAAACGTGTTTCAACACTCTTCATTTCCATAGTAGATTACCTCGACCTCCTGAGGAGTATTTAAATTTTGAAATATTATATTATACATTATATTATATTTGTTCTGTTAATTAAAAAAAATTAAAAATAAGAAAATTTATGTATAAATGTAAAAATGTTAAATAGTTCTTGCATAATAATTCTGCTTTTATGTTCGTTGTTTTAAAGCAGTGATTCCCAACCTGGGTGCCGCGAGCTCGTGAGATGTACGAAATTATAAAATAATAAATAGAAATATTGCACAAATATATAATATATAAAAAATATAAAATAAATGAAAAAATGAAATTCTACAAAATAAATCAATAATATAGAATAAATATTTAAGTTACTTTTACTTTCAATTCATCGCTAAATGATAACACTCCGCAAATAATTTCACAAACATATAAAATCCAAAATGCATTTTGTAATAAATCTCCAACTCCATTTGGATTTTGTTCGGATCTCGTATATAAATTTATATGTAATGGGTGCGATGACACAGACATTGGAGAGACGTCCCGTCATCTCAGTAGGAGAATCCAAGAAAAAGGTCTGAATGTCAGTGGGAGCAATATGGCAGAACACAGAAAGGGTAGTAATTCGAACGAAAATATAAACATAAATTATTTTAAAATTCTGTTTACTCGTTTTAAACAGTATTGGGAGAGGGTGCCTTATAAAATACTTTATATCAGATCTTTAGATCCTAAGATTAATTGGCAAACGGGTCTCATAAAAACACTATTGAGCGTGTTTGGATGACACAACAATCGGATGATTACATAATCAAAGCTTGTCTATGTAACAAAATTGTGAATTCATTTTTCTTGAGACCGTTTATTTTTGATGATGACGGTTATACCATCGAATTAATTGTCGTACAAAAAATAAATGCTTATTTAACAAATGGCTTGTTTTAGTTTTCCGATTTTGTTTATTAATAAATTATATTATTACAATAATTAGGTAGCTTATGTGACTGTGTCAGAATGCTTGTCACTGAGTGGAATTCGAGTCGTAAATTGATTTATGACACTGTATTACTTCAGCATTTATTGTAAGGCTTGTTGAAAGCAAAGGGTATCATCTACACCTTGACATCATCGAGATAAGATAAACCCACATAATCCCTTAGAAGTCGAAACTAGAGTTCCCAATTAGAACATCCGAATATATTTAGACTTTTTTTTAATTATTCGATATCCGAATATTTCAGGATGGGGTATTGGATGTTGCAAGAATAAAGAAAAGCTGGACTTAGAAATTAGTGTTGTTTGTACGAGAGCGGGCTTGGCGTGGCAGCCATGCAATGGCGAAGGTGGGGGGTTGGTGGATCGTGGAGAAAGGCATTACCGAAGCACTGAATTCAATTCACTCATTGAATGTTCCGACTCAATCAGTTCAACTTCTGTTAGATTACTTGAACTACGAGGATCAACCGCCAGGAAGGAAAACAGATTTGTCTCGGCCATAGAAAATGCAGCTCATCGGTGGCTATGCAAAACTTGGTGGCAGGAATAAATTTTAATCGCATCATACATCCCTGTTTCGAATTCCTAACATGATCTCAGATCTTCGTTAAAATGATGACTGATTTGTTGCTCGTCGACTATTCGTCATGACAGCGACTGTTTGGTAACTTGCTGTTCATATATCGTTTTTCGATAGCGCTCCGACAAAAGGAGTCCCACGATTCATGGAGAGTGGTGCCACGATCAGCCTCTACCAAATTCACAGTCATGCCACCAGATCGAGAACTCAGAAGCAACAAGTGCAATATTCCGTCGCCGCAAGAACTGGAGTTCATTGGAAAACTTTTGTTTCTAGTCAACGAAAAAAATCTTTTCTTGAACGACACACAAAATTTTTTTTAAATTTTCCCACAAACGAACATAAATTAATTTACAATTTCTTTTCCCCGCCACAAATGTTTTTTTTATTTCGACAAAACAAACTTTTTTTTAATTATTTAATAATTCTTCAAAAATCACACTTAATTATGGCGACACACACGACAGAAACACTGTTACAATAACTGTCTTTAAACGGGCCAATCAAACGAGGCCACCAAATCAACAGATCAGGAAAACTCGAGAAAATGATTTCTCGACAATAATTACCACTATGATGTGGTTTTTTAATCTAATATGATTTATTTTTAATGCCACTTTGGCAACATGGTTTTTCCGTTTATTAATTTTTTTTATATTTAATAAGTTTCTTTTACATTTTTTGGTTTGGCAACAGATTTATATTTAGATTTTTCGGATTACAATTTTGACTGCTCTAAATTGGATGAATTCAAATTTTTTGTGTTCGAACTTGATAAATTTTCAAGCATCAAAATCTTTTGTTGCAAACTTCTTATCTTTTGTAACAAAATTTCATTTTAAATTTATCTCGTTCATTTTGGTATCTTTTAGATCATTTTTGATATTTAACATTCCTGTTTCTTTATTTTTAACAGATTTCAATTGAAAAACATGTTGAAGTTTCTTTATGGCTACAAAATTTTTCATCGAAGAGTCTTGCACATTGCCCTTTTTTTTAATGCGTTGAATAACTTCATTTAATTCTTTGTCCTTTTTAATAAAACTTTCATCTGATTGTCGTACTTTCGATTTTAGAATTTCATTTTCTCCCTTGAGTGTTGCAATACTTATAAACAAATTTATTAAGAGTCAAGATTAGACAAAACTGACAGAAACATAGAGGCAACTATTGGGTTGACTGGGAACATTTGGGTTTTGGATTAGGTTAATTTTTTTATTTTGAAAACTCGATCTTGAATGAGTGCTTAGATTGGATTGAAAAGGATTAATGATGGATGATTCTTGATAAAGACTGTTCAATTTAGAATTCATATTCAGCGACTGATAAGTGTTATTTTCTTTAATTTTGGTCATTTCATATTGCAAAAGAGCTTTGTCAAGTTGTTGGTCATGGTTTTGTACTTGTTATTCCAATATAAATTATCTGTAACACTTCCATTGAATAAGGAATGTTAAGATTTGAAGCAATTTGAATATGCTTTTTCCTCATTACATTGCTCCCCCTTTTACGATTAAACAAGTGTATTTTACAGAAATTGTAAGGAATAAAGAATTAAATAATGATAAGAAGTCTTTGTGATTGACTAAAATCTTCCGTACTTCGTCAGCACTGACTGAAACGTCCCAGTGTATTGACAACATCACCAGACCCCTAAGTCAGTTTTTGTTCATAATACTTCTTGTATTTGTTTTCATTCGGTTCAGAGCGAAAAATATTCTTTCGGCTGTAATAATTGCCACATATATAGTGAGGAAAGAAAAGGAAAAAAGCTCTTTATATTTTGAAAAAAGAGGATATTTGACAAATTGCTACCAACACTGTCGCTGTCTGGTTTTAGAGAATACACTGTGAATAAATAAATCCGAATAAATGCGAAACTCCGATAGCAATTGCCGCTCATAGACAGAGGATTCATAAAATTGGCCGAGATCTTCAAAGTTGATATCAGTAACTTTATAGCAGTGGAAAGGAATAAGAGCTTCAAAAAATCAAAATATCTTCTCGTGGTTAACAAAATTGTCTTCCAGCGTTATCAAGAAATACATTGTAAGTAGTCATCCTGAGAATGTCTATATGCAGAGCACTGAGTAGTTCTGAGAATCTCGATTCCAGTATGACTTGAAAAAAACATGTGCAAAAAGTTCATTATCTTGTGAGAAGATTTTATGAAAATTTTCTTGACTATGCTCACGAGATCGATCAAGTGTAGTCAAAACTAATTTAGTGTGAGCAAGAATAACTTAATACTGAGCTAAGTAAAAAATCGCTCCATGTATATCTGCATACAAGAAACGTTCCACGTTCTTCTGAGCATTTAAAATATTCTTTTAAATGTTCAATAATTGCTTTGGCAATTGATATAATGTCACGACGACATGACAAAAATTTCAATGAATAAATAGTAAATTTATCATCCTCATCTATCAAATATTGGTGATAACAGAGTGGGCTGCGCAGCGGTTGCATGGCCACGATACTCTGGTGTTAGGGGATGGATTTCGGGTCGAGGGGAGAAAATAATCACTAACATTTGCGATAACGGATATTCCACAGCATATCGTCCCATGAAGCATTTTGACTAGACGTAGAGGGTTTTGCGAGTTGATGTGTCGACGAATCGATGACGGCGTTGACGGGCTGTAGAATCGTCGAGCGGGGAAAATTGTTTGAGCAGAGAGAATCGCTGACGCGACTGTTTGATTTGTTGAGATCATTGACCGAATTGACGCCGCCACCGATGTTATTGACTGCGTTGTATTTCTTAAAATCGCGATATGAATGACTTTGTTCTCCGGGATGATCGCGATAACTATATCATTCTTTTCTGTCTCTGGATGCATAATTGTAACTTGTTTCCTCTTCTGAATATTTTCGCTTCCAATTTTCATGACCGCGACTGTCGTTTGAAGATGGAGACAATCGATTTTTATCGATTGAGGAAAAAGAATTATTATTGAAATTTGATTTAGATTTCCTATAATCGCTATACGTCTGACACTGGTCTCGGCGAGGAACATTATAGCGATCGATTTCATTGATATTTCTCGTTCTAGAATTCCAACTGACGTCATCAACCAAAAATTCGTCCAATCAGCAAAGGCCTTTGATGTAACGGTTTTCCCGTACACTGAAAACGGTGTGATCAGTCACGTACACATATACCTGTAGGAACTAACTTCAAAATTCTAAATGATTCCAGGTATAATTAAATTTACAAACATAACTTAACTAAATATGCGGCTCTATCGAAAATTCTAATTAGTTCCCGAAATTGTTTAAAAAAAACTGAATTCTATGAAAATTCCAAACAATTCTATATTATATTTAAACTACATAATTTCCATGATTAATTACAACTAGTTTGCAATGTTCATACAATGATAACAATTCTTGACGAAACTTCTCTTCAGGGAGACCGCGGAGCACCTGCACTGCTATTCCTTTCACCTCATCACCGTCCACGAATTTCTGCCCTCAAAATGAATGTTTCAGGTTCTTGAACACCCATCGATCACACTGATTCATGTCAGGGCTATATGGGATTTGTTTGATGAGTGTCACTCCACGATGATGAAAGAATTCAATTGTTTCTTTTGATGTGTGAGGGCGTGCGTTATCGTGTTGACACAACAATTCCGTGAGCTTTTTGGGATGTCTGCGAACATGTCGCCATTTTTCCCCAGTTGAACGAACAAATTCCACATAACGCTCTGAGTTCACAGTCTCTCCAAAAGAGCAAATGTCAGCACTTATCTTTTGATCACCAGTGAATGCCAGCAAGAGAAGAGTTTTCTTGTTTGTCAGCTTCGGGCGGACAACAGTGAGTTCTGGTTGTGTGGCATGACGCCATGCCTGATTCTGCTGTTTCGTCAGTGCTGTTTCATACAGAAACCAACTCTCATCCTCTGTCACTCAATGGTGTAACAGATAATCGATGAAATGGTTTTCAAATAAGGCGATGATGCTTAGTGCACACAAAATCCTGTCCCGTTTGTTTGCTTCTGAGAGGTAATGTGGAATCCATGTCGAACAAATCTTTCGCAATTCAAGCTGATTTGTGAAAATCTATCTAACAGTATCTTTAGATAGGCCAGTCGATGCACTCACTGATCTAAGAGATGTTATTGGTTCTTCATTCACAATCGCTTTGATAATCTGCACATTTTCAGCGGTTGAAGATGTGGTTGGGCGGCCGCATCTTGGATCACCAACAAGGGATTGTCTTCCCTCTTTAAATCGTTTGTACCACTCGAATACAGTTGTCTGTGAAGGAACATCCAGGTTAGAATCTTGCAGCTGTTTATATATTTCACATGGTTTACGTCCCCGTAGCATTTCTAAGTAAATGTATGCACGAAAATGTTCTTTCTGTAAATCCATAACGTGTCGACGGTGCACCTTACACTGTGTTAGCAGCAATAATTGGCTGTCACAATGAGAAGAGAGTGGATAAGTGTGTGACTCTATGATTGGCCAAAGCAGCTGATTGGTGACTTCATTCTAATAGAATATTTACGTGTATACATGTATGCATGTGTGTGTGCATGACATATTCCCGGAACTTATTAGACAGCCTAAGTAGACGAGCGACAATTTAAACCGTGAGAAACATTTGTTGTTGTGTTAAATTTTAATCTAATAAAGTTTATTTTCGTGTTTTTGTTTTGAAGAAATTATCCGTTAATTTAGATTAAATTTGTATTATATGATGAGTTCTCTAAAGTTGGTTGCCTATTCCTTGGAGTTTAAAATGTTAATTTTAAAAGAAATTGTAGAATAGGTTAGTATTTCAGATATATCAAAGAAGCATAGCCTTCCTCAAAGCACAGTGTCCATTTGGCTACGAGCAAAACAAAGTGTCCTCTTTTCAGTTCAACAATGCAAATTTCATCCTTCCAGAAAGCGAATGCGCACTACTGATCATCTGGAATTAGAATCTGCTTTTTTAAAATGATTTCTCCAAGTTCCCGAAGATCATGTACCTGTATCAAATGCCATTATAATGAGAAAAGTCAACTTTTTCACTGAAAAATTAGGAATTGCAAATTTTCACTGCATTAATGGTTTTTTAGAGAGATTTAAAGCAAGGTTTGATATTTTTCCTTACAAACTGAGTGACGTGGGAGCATCAGTTACACTTGAAATGACCAATTACTGGATTAATACAGGACTGAAAAATCTTTTATCAAAGTACAAGCCTCAAGACATATTCAATTTAGATGAAACGGGACTGTTCTTTATTCTGTGATTATTCTGTGCTGATTTACATTTGTTTAAAGTTTAGGTTCAAAAACCTGCATTGCTTTTACAACAACCTAATAATTTAAAAATAAGAAATTATTTGAAAAGAATCTTCCAAACAGGGCACAAAAATCTTCGAGATTCTCACATTAACTTTTCCTTCTTAAAATTTACCGTTCCAATTTCTGATTTATTGATGTAACACTTACTTATTAAATTAAAGGCAACTAAAGAAACACAAGAAAATGAAACAAACATTTCAAAATATTAACCTGTTAACCGGGCATGACGTGTATATACGTCAAAGTGCAAAATAGGAAGACCGTAAATAGTTGTCCACAAAATATATGATGTGCTCTTGAACTCGCAAAGAATAAAACATAATTACGTCACTTTTGTGTATTTAAAACATACTAACTTAAAACTTACTTAAAATAAATGCGAGACCGTTATAAATAACATAATAGCACAGAAGAACGCTCGGTTAACAGGTTAATTTTGAAAAAAAAACTATTAATTAAAAATAATTATTTTCATCAATTGCTAATAAAAGTCTTCTTTTCTAATAATTGATTATTTGCAAATGTCATACAAATTTAAAAATTCACAAATAATATCAGAAAATTTTTTGAAAGCTAAAGAAAACGTACCGAAAACATTTTTATAATAAGTTATGACTGAAGATTATCCGATAGAGAAATAGGAAAAAATTTAACTGAAAAACACAAAATACATTTGGTAAATTTAAAGATAATTAAATATTAGTAACTAATTCGGAATCGTCAAAAACATCGACACATGTAACCATCACACCAATCGCCCCCCCCTGACTGTCGACATTGTCACCCCAGAATCATTTAGTCCACCTACTGAATCACACACACAAATCCACAAAACCATCCTCTCATAATCATATCTATTCTGAAAGACATTTCTCATTTGATTGAATAAAACTGATAGACATAAAACTGCATTTTCACTGCTCAAAAAAGCGATAATCCGTTTTATAATTATTGTATCTGTTATTATTGATATTCAGTGATACTAACCAAACACACGACACAACAATTATGACTCGGAAAAACCAACAAATAATACCGTAATAATAATAATAATAATTAAAAGCAAGTATTATCAGTAAAAATGGGCAGCACAGTAACACACACACATACATACATACAGAAATGTACACTCCTCACAGACATACTGATTTCTATCTATAAAAATTAGGTTGATTAGTTGGTGTTAAAACATAAAAGTCGTTAGATCACGAGAGACACTCCTCAGCAAATAGCGATACTTTATTCTTAATGATGCTTCTTGTCAATCGGAATTTTCAATTTGTTAGACTCGAGAGCCTTGAATGATTGATTATAACTGAAAGTCGGAGGTTGTCTGGTATTTCCATCAAGCTTATTGTTTGTGGTTCTGTTATCTGTGATCTTTGTCACACTGAATATGTAGATATTTAGATAATCTGCTATTTGGTTGCAGATCGCTCTCGTGTACAATAACATGTTCATGGTGGAATATATCTACAAACGTGTAACATTTATCAATCTAATACGAATTTTACATTAAATTAATTTTTTTTCGATGATGCTTTATTTCCAGTGCACTTCATAAATAAAAATTCAGATTTCACAAAATTAAATATAAAACAGGGTGCCCAATAGAAAACCAAAGTGTATTTACTTAAACAAGTGATAAAGGCAAATAAATTTATGTTTACATAAATAAATCCAAAGGATTTTATATATTTAAGGAAGCACGCGATAAAGACGTCATTGACTGCCTCTGATTGGTTGATATTTCTGTCCTATAATTATATAGCAATGACGTTTCATTATTTATTTTCTCTTCAGAAAATCACTCCACAATTGACTGATTTTCAACACAGTGTTATTTCTCTTTTTAAGAGAGAACACCTTACTTGAAGCCTACAAAAGTGCACCGAAGTTCTTCATCAATTTTTCGCTGATATTACTGAAAATCAGTTTTATGATGTGTGTAATAAACTGAAGAATATTGGCGTGGCAGCTGCCAAAATGTGTAAGAAAGGAATAAGTAGAAAACGAAAACTTCACTCTCCAGTTAATCCATTACAAATAAGTAACGCAAAACACCACGTCAAAAAATGTTTACATACAAACACTGGAATTTAAATTACGCTGTTAAGTGGACGTTATAAGATTGTGTAATATATGAGTGACGTTTTATGATGTTTGGGCGCCGAAATCATGTTTTAAACACTTATTCAAGTTTACAAATATAATTTAATAATAAATTCCGACCTTAATAGGTTAAACAGAGCTTGTTGTAAATTTGGATGACCTGAGGACAATGATGATCAGTGCTGATATGCGTGGTAAGTGTAATGCAGTAAAATCTAGAATCTGTCAACTTAACACTCAAGCTTTTTACGTGCCATTTATTAAATAATGAAGATAATTTTTTGAGTGGAGGACCTGAATTTTTTTAATTCCAGTAATTCAAGAACTCAAGAAATTGATATTTTTTCCGTATCGCCTCGCCGTTGGAGTGTATTATTTAACCCCTTAGTGTAATCTTAATCTTTTGTATGGCATTCTTTACTACTTGCAATAACAGATACTACATTAATAACTAACATTACTAGTCAAGAGTAGCGCCGAAGCTGAGAAAATAGCCCAAAAATATTTTAATATTTACAGTGAATAGAATTCTGTTTTGGTGTACCCCAACCACATAGTTTATTGTAAAATTATTTTATTGATTTCAAAGAATTTATTTAAAATTAAATATTCAATCTTAATTTATAAATTAAAAACTTCTCTTACACTCTACTAGAAAAGTCTTTAATAAATCCTTAATTAAGGTGTGGAAGGAATACAAAATGAATTAGGAAATTCGATATTTAATATAGTAAATGAATTTTCATTTTAATTTGAAGATTAATCTTGATTTATTTTATAGCAGAAGATTGTAACTAACAGTTGTTATATTTTAACATTATCCTTAACGTTTTCAAAAGGAAAAAGTAATTTTCTTCCACATTTAACTTATCTAAAATTGAAAATATTTTCTAAATCTATCCACATGGATTTTTATTGATAGAAGGATAAAATGGCAAATGAAATTCGTCAAATTTTGTAACTATAAGGGGTTAGTTTAAATTTCGCCAAAATAGTTTATTATTTTTTTAATTTGAAAATTTAAAAGAAATAAATTAAAATAAACTAAAATGTAGAGTAAAAATATGATAAAATAAATACTTATTTAAAAGATGCTTACAGTAATAACAATTGATATATTTTAATAAAATTTATGAAATAGTTTAAATAAATTTTAAAATAAATAATTAATGGATTAATATTTTAAGAAATAATTTTTTTAATAAAAATGTTTAATGTAAATTTAAATTAATTAGTTTTTATGATAAAGTTTCGTAAAATGTTTGATTTAATTTAAAGTTTAAATTTCGTAAAATTTTCGTAAAAAAATGTAAAATAATTTAAAGTTTAAATTTCGTAAATTTTCAAAATTTAATCAAAGGAATTTAATAAATTAATTTTGGGCGAAATAATTGAATTATTAGGAAATTTGTTTAAATACGTGAATTGTTGATATTAATAAATTTTGTGGTGTTAAATTATGATTTAAGAATTTGATAATACTGAAAGTGGCATAAACACTACTTACAGTGACCACTTCGTCCAAATTCCGAAAAGGAACCCTTGGTTGGCATACAAAACTTGAAAATCAAACCACCATTTTTATTTACTTTCGATCTAAGATTTATTAGAAAAAAATATGTAATATTTGTCTAAAAAGTGTGTTGGTTTGTTTTTTTGTCGGTCACGCTTTTCAATGTGAAATTGCGGACGAACCAGAGTGAATGCATTTAAGATCGTGGTCAATCTGAATAACCCGCTTCAATAATATTTTTTCGGTGTAGTGCCTTTGCCAAAAGACGCCCGGAAGCCGATGAAATCGATCGAAAACCGTACAAGTCGTTAAATGGTTAAATTAACACCGATTTCGAATAATGACGATTTTGATGATTTCTACATGGATTTCCGGGAAAATTTTTATGAAATTATCAATAAAATACTAATTCATTAGATAAATGATGAATTTTATCACTTATTCACTAATTATTTTGTAAAAATTACAAATTTTCGTTGTTAAGAAATAGTATCAACAAATAAAATGCGGAGGTAGCGGACGTGGTCATTCTGAATAGCCTGCATCAATACAATTTTGTCGGTGTAGCGCCTTTGCCGAAAGACGCCAGGAAGCCGATGAAATCGATCGAAAACCGTACAAGTCGTTAAATGGTTAAATTAACATCGATTTCGAATGACGATTTTGATGATTCCTACACGGATTTTCGTGAAAATTTTTATGCGATTATCAATAAAATACTAATTTATATGATAAATGACGATTTCTATCCTTTATTTACTAATTATATTTCTAAAAATCAATTTAGGTTAAATTTGCAAAATTTCGTTATCATCTGATTCACGGTTTGTCGGTCAAGCTCAAATTTTACTATGATCATATATATGCTGATAAAATGAGAAATATTTGAGGAAAAGTGAGTGAATCGGTGTAAGGTTGAGATAGCTCTGCATAATCCGCATTGAGACGGTTCTGTCTCTACAGCGCCTTAGCCAAAAGGCCCTGGGAGCCGATTTATTTGAATGACTGTTAAATTAACACAGAATTCAAAACAATTAATAATAAAGTATAATAATTACGATTTAAAAATTAAAGCAGAAACTTTCAAAGTCGAAAATTCACCTGACCCGTTATATACGACGGGTATTTTTCTAGTTAATTTATATTTTAATATATAAACCGAAATGGATAAGATTTTCACGTGAAATTAACATCTGTTTCACACATTTTATCAATATTTTTTCAATTATTTTAATAAACAAACCGAGTTTAGTATTTTCAACAAAAAGTCACTTTAGGCTCATTAAAAGATTAAGTTTCAAAAAATTTCATTCAAAGATAAAACCCATTGAGAGATTGTAATAGCAGAATCAACTCAAATAATCTTGCATTCATTCTTTGATAATTTTATATCTTATCTATTTGAGTATCAAGTATAAAGATCAACATTCATTAGTTTTTTCAGAATGTAAAAGCAGAAAAGTAAAGTGATATTACAGGGTTTCCCACCCCAATTTGACATCGTTTCATTAATTTTTGACATTGATTAATTAATTTTTGACATTTCTAAATTGTTTTATAATTTTACTATAATTTAATATTATTTTTAATGGATTATGTCTCGAAAGAATTCCACGGTTCCTAACGCAGATCGCGAAAGAATCATTGCTTGCTATGAAAACCAAAAAAAGATTGCTGAAATCTCTTCAACTTTAAATATCAAACGAACAACAGTGCATCAAATTATTAAGTTATATCAACAAACAGGACGTGTAAACGCAATCAAAAGAGGATCTCCATCTAGAAAAAAGAAGGGTGATAATGAAATTAATGCTGTTAGAAGTTGGATTGATGTTGATAGTACGCTTTCACTTAATCAAATTGCTGCACGGATAAATGAAGATTTCGGTGTTTCAGTATCTAAATCCACAGTTGGGAGATTGATCGAGTCTTTTAATTATTCATTAAAAAGACTTCAGCTTATTCCTGAACGCCGAAACGCAGAAAATACAACCCAAATAAGGAGAGAATATGCGCTTGAGTTTAGTTCATTACCTGCGATTTTTTCAGAGGAAGAAATTATTTTCTTAGATGAAGTAGGTTTTAGCGTGTCTTCGAGATCTTCACGTGGTC
>MQRK01187068.1:55996-71265 GCA_001938485.1 Girardia tigrina | reverse complement strand
TATATATATATATATATATATATATATAATTTATTTTGAAATCATCTGCTTGTGCAAGTAAATGAAAAATCGTTTCCTAGAAATTAACTTCGGCGAAACTTGTTTAAATGATATGTATATTGTTGTTCTTAAAATAAAAGTTTCAAAAATGTCTTTATCTGAATTCGGATCAGAAAAACACCACGAACCTAACAATTTCATATCGAACATTATTACTCAGGATGAGTTTCCTTTGACCCTTTCTTTGCTAGAGGACAAACATAATTCAATTGAGTGGCAAAAGATTAGTGGAAAACCTTTTTTGGAGTTGAAATCAGGACTCACTTAATGCCATTGTACGATGTATTGTTCAGTTTGATTTACAACTATTTACCATCTTGTAGATAATTTTAGAATTCCATTCCCCAAGAACTTACTATTTTTTCAAGAAACAAATCTTGACGAAGATGAAAATCATTATCGTTTAGCTGATTTTGGAAAGATATGAACAAATAAAAATCTAATGGTTCAATATCAAGTGAATATGAAGAATAAATAAGAAGTTCCCAATTAATCTCTCTCATTTTTTATCGAGCCTTCAAAGATACAAGTTATTTTACGTTGTTATGGTGGAAGATCCTATTTTTTGTTGACAAGTTCTCAGCATTCTTCATCAATATTTACTTCCAGTTGGTCTAAATGGGAAAAATAATTCATAGAATAAAGTTTTCCTAGGCGTACGAAATTTATAACATATAACGCCTTGCTAATCCCATCAATTTGGGATTGATCTAAGGTTTTTTGCTTCCACTTCGATATTTCAATTGACAGAAAGATTCATCAGAAATCTGCGCTAGAAGTTTAATTTTAAACTTTCGAATTTAGTTTTGAACTTTTAATTAATCTTGAAAATAACACAAGTAATAAAACAATAAAATTATAAAATTTTAAATTACATGAGTCAATTATTGAATTTAAGAATGAATTATTTTTATTCAAAAATTAGAACACCGGCCATTGTAAAGGTTAAATATTAATCCGAAACCATTAAAGTCTATTGCGCAATTTCTGGACAAACATTCTAACCCTGGGATTCTAAGGCCCTCAAAGTCTGAAATAAGAGCTGTCACGGTTTTCTTGAATATTAAAATTGTAAAATTAATCAAGATTCGATTTTGTATCGCTTTTTAGATAAGGGAATCATTAAATATTAACTTAAATAAGCACATTATGAATTCCCATATTCATTTGAGTGACATCGTTAGTAATCGGAACCAGAAAAAAATTAAAATATAAAGAAATATTTTAATAAACGAATTAAATAATAAAAAATCATTATTTAAGAGTAGACTGCAAAAAAATATTTAAATAACTTACAACTAATTTGTGAGTCACTTTACAAGCGACCATCCCAAAACTGATGAGGAACAGACACGGATTTTGTTGATAAATGTGGTTGGGAGATTTAATGGCAACAGTAACTGCTAGCCCGACGACGAGAGCAATAGGACAAACCGGGAACAGAATTGATGTGTTCTAAACAACAATTGCCATTATATCAATGAGGCAATTATAATGACACTAACGGCAATAGTAGCACCGTGTCTACCTGAACCGCCTGCCAAGATTATCCTAATGAATCTCCAGCAGATATAGATGGCCCCAATCAGCATCACAATGAAATGGAACATCTTTCCCTCAATATTCAACACCGGAATCTGAATCAATGGAAGTGCACTCATATCATTATCAAATTGGACAAATATCGTTCGAAGTATAATACAATTTACGATTCGTTGTGTAGAAAAGTTATTTTTAATAAGCATTGAAATAGGAACTCTTTTTAAACTAAGTCGAAATTAAAAAAAATAATATCCTTATTTCAATTACCCCTAAATGCATGTATTTGACGTTAACCCGGTTTTATAGAGAATAAAAATAGAGTAAGGGTCAAAAATTAAAAAAAAAGAAAATTAAACATTATCATTCATTGAAGAAGAATAATATTTAAAAATGAATTAACACTTTCGAGTTGTCAAAAATGAATTTACGATATTGGATTAGGAGAAATATTGTCCCAAGGAAAATTAATGGTTTTATTACCCTGAAATCTCGTTATAAGCCTTAGGCTTAGTAGAGAAAAAAAGTTTTTTTTCAGCTTTGCTTAGTAAAAAATAGATGCTTAGTAAAGAAATTAGAAAAGTTAATTAAAAATTTTTTTATTTTAATATAAAAACTTAAATCTGATCTTTATCATCATCTTTTTCATCACTTCCAAAGTTTCTCTCATCCGTTAAAATGTCAATGAGTTGATCACGAATTTCTTCATCATTAGTTTTCATGTCATCATCGTTATCATCTGGGTCTCCTTCGGAGACTTGATCAATTTCTTCTTCATCATCACCGTAGAATTTGATTGTTGTCGTTTTGAAACCACTTGTAATTGTTGAGACTGGAACTTCATTCCATGCTTCTGAAATCCATTTTGTAATTTCTTCGTATGATACACGCTTTAAATTTCCAGATTTTGTATAATTTTTGTAATTGTTTATGAACCAATTTCCCACCTGCTTCGAAGACGTGATTTGAACGATTTATTGACACTGATATCTAAGACTTGTAGTTTTTTTAGTTAGACCTCCATCAAAGTACCACTAAGATAAACCCACTAAGATAATTAATCGGTTTTCCAAATGGAAACAAGGATTATCATTTTCGGTTATTAATTATTAAAAATTGTAATATAACATATTCCGATTGACATAAAGAATGAATTATCAAAATTTTATTGTTTTACTTGACTTTTTTCAGAGATTCTATATTAAAAATTTTGAACAAGATAATAATTTATTTGTACCAAAGTTAGCCATCAAAGTACCACTGCGATAAAAATTTTAGATAAAAATTCAGGTAGCGGCTTAGTAAAGAAATTATAAATATTATGATGACCGAAATTATTTACTAAGCCTCGGGCTTAGTAACTAGTAGAGGCTTATAACGAGATTTCAGGCTACAGTTTCTGTTTAAAAAGTCAAGATGTTTCTGTCGTTATTTATTCACTCAAATATATTTTGAATTCTCCTAATTGATTGGTATTATTATTCTGCTTCATGGTACGACTGTTGAAAGATTTAGGAAATTGCAACAAATAACTAAGGTTTTTTAACTATATAATGAGTCTTTGATATGCATATTGGCTCAAATAATCATCATCTCCGGACATTTATTGATCTCTTAAACTTGTTTACCTAATCTATTCGATGAAATATTTCATTAAAGTACTTAATGAAAACGATTTAATTAATATTACCAGTAATTTAGAGTTTTTATTTGATGAATTCATCCTATTATATAATTTATTTATTATATATTAAAAAATTGTTGTCATTCGTGTCATTTTGTATGTATCGATTTGCATTATACATCTGATAAATATGACTTAACAATATTTTTGAAAAATTTAAATATTTTAAATTTAATTGATAAAAATATGAATTTGAAAAAGGGATTAAATTAAATATGTTGACATAAATTAAAAAAATTGTCATTGACCCAAATATCAGAATTCAAACTATTTTAGAGACTTTCTACGGAACTACTTTCGATGGATAAAAGAGAATGTTCCCTTGACGTTTTCACTTCAGAACTGCATCGTTTTTTTTTCGAAACTGATCTTTTGAATTGACTTTAAAAGATTTTTACTTTTTATGTACTTTAAATAAAGACGTTAAAATCCTAAGTTTGAATTGATAAAAATTTGTGGAAATATTATTGAACGTGTTTACCTCTAATTGCACTATATTGAAAGAAAATAGAATACTTCATAAAATCTTACAATGAAAGGAAACTGTAAGGACCAAATACAGAGGTGCTCCACATGTATCAGTAAAATTAATGACATCAAAATTGTGCTAAGTTAGTTACACCAGAGGCAACAAATGGCACGCGAGCAATTAAAACAATGTGCACACAAAATTATAATCCATGCCAATAGTTGGTACTGCGTGTTCACTCAGTATAAGTAACTGGCATATGTCTATTGATGGTCTGAGATGATGGACGATGTTGTTAACGCACCAAGTAGATTACAATGTATTCAATTATGATATTTACTTTTGAAATAATAAAAAAAAATATTCGTTATTTATTTTTTCATAACAGTAACTTTTTCATACACAAAAAATCTGAATTTAGTCTTTTTATATATTGTGTTCAAATAGTTTAATCGTGGTAAATTATTTTTCGAATAAGAGGCGTGAAACAATCTTTTGTCAGTATATTTAATTCCCGTTTGTGGATTGTCTCTCAAACCCATCTTTCGTCAATTGAAGGAATACATTAACCGTAAAGTTAGCGCGTGTAGTAATTAAACCCACTAAGATAATTAATCGGTTTTCCAAATGGAAACAGAGATTATCATTTTCGGTTATTAATTATTAAACATTGTAATATAACATATTCCGATTGACATAAAGAATGAATTATCAAAATTTTATTGTTTTACTTGACTTTTTTCAGAGATTCTATATTAAAAATTTTGAACAAGATAATAATTTATTTGTTCGTTTTTAGCAAATTGAACTTTGATTCACATTAAAGAAAACTAATTTTTTCAGATCTATTTCTCTTCTATTTTCTGTTAATATTAATATTGTTTATCTTATCAAAATTGTAGTGATCCTTTAAAAGTTATATTAAAAGTCAAAGATTAGGTAGTTTAATACAATCAATATCATAAAAAATAAATATACTGGTAATAAACATAAAATAAAGGCACCCACATAAATATCCCAGACTTGGACACCGAAAATGGCAGATAAAATATACACCATAATTACACAGGCCTGAGTTTCTGTCACATCGACTCTGCATTTGAATAAATAATTACATTAAATCTTATATTTTTAAAGATTTTTTTATTTAATTATTAATTAAAATATTTATTGATAAAAATAATTATTTACAATGTTACCTTTAAATTTTGAATTCAAATATATATATTTTAAAATTTCATTATAAAATTGAAATTAAGTAAAAAAATGTATTTATGATCTATTCTTTCATATAATCTTTATCTATCTGTGTTGGAGTTGTAAACTTGATGGCTTTTAGTACATTTATAATTAATTTCTAAAATATTTAAATCTTTAATATTCACATAAAAAAATAAAAGACAATAACGCCATTCTTAATTTTTATTTATTGAAAAAAACATATTTCTTCTTTATGGCATCATCAGTTCTGAATTCTAATCAACTGATGCTGCTTATATAGTAAGAAGATCAATACTTCATTCCTTGCCTTCAAATATTTTAGTAAAATTGGATGAATCACTTTTTTTTGTCATGCGGCGTCTTTAACACGCGGCGTTTTTGTTCGCGGCGTTTTGTCCGCGGCGTTTTTGTTCGTGGTGTTTTGTCGTGGAACCGGGTGCCTGATCAACTGACTGATGATCACAAACGACAACGTATTGAATCCTCAAGAAATTTTTTGCAACTTGTGCAACAATATGGGAAAGAATACTTGATGAAACGATGGATAACAGTTGATGAAACGTGAATATCATTTTCCCCTACATTATGGATATCCGACTTACGAGTCTGGGCAAGTGGAGATGATTCTCGACCACGTGCTGTTCAAAACAAAAATTTGGACGAAGAACAATGCTTATTTTGGCATTCACAGCTGATGGTAAGTTTCACATCGAAGTAACAAAATTTGGTGAGGCTATCAATTCTGAAAGATATACAGAATTCATTCAAAATAGTCTTACGGAGTTTAGTAAAGACAGACGGCGAGTGAATATGCGAGAAATTCTTTGGCTGCATGATAATGCTCGACCACATTCATCCAAGTTTACCACGGAGTTTTTTCAGAAAAAAACATGTTGAATTGATTAAACAAGCTCCATATTCGCCTGATATAAATCATTGTGACAAATGGCTATTCAAATTTTTAAAATGATCACTAAGAACAACATCATTTACAATTGAGGAAGGTCTTACAAGCGGTCAGTGATATTATGAGGAATCTCTCACGAGAAAAACTTTCACATGAATTTGATAAACTTTTTACACGTGCTGAAAATGTTATTTGTTGTAATGGTGAATATACTGTTGTGTAGAAATATATATTTGTTGTTTTATATTTGTTTTATTTAGAAATTAGAAATACAGAGGAGTAACGGAAAAAACTTTTTTGCCATATTAATATTTAAAACAATAGCTTACCACGTGTAAAGTGCAAGAAAAAACAAAATCATCCCAAAAAATTCTAAAAATTATTATGCATGCAAAAAGATAAACAGACCTGTAAATCAATGCATCATAAAACTAGTAAGAAGCAAACATGAATATCTCAATCCCTGGAACTGTTAGAAACGCATCAAAAAGAAAATAGGAATCAATTAAGTGCTGGAACCTAAAAATATTTTCTGTACCGCACTGTAGTTAGAATATTCACAAAATTAATCAACTAATATGGCTGAAAAAGACATCAGTCAGAAGCATGATATAAAAAACAACATTTCGAATATTCCTCCAAAATTCCTCATACCATAACACTGGGTTTTTCGGATTAATTTGTCAATGTATAACACATGATTTCACACATTTTTTTAAAAAATCTAAAATATTTTTTGATATTTATTCATATTTCTTAAATAATTTTCACTTAAAAAATAGATGAGTATCATTGATTGATATTTTGTCTTTGAAATGAGTAAATTGTCTATGTATCAGCTATTCATTATATTTCATTACAAGCACTTATCTCGGAAGGTATAATTATAGCATTAAAAGCCAACATATGCTTATTTACAATTGATAAACATTTAAGACAGAGCAAAAATGAAATTATATATAGTAGTAAAATAATAAATATTAAATAATTAAAATATTTATTTAATTTATTCTATCGTTTAACTCAATGCCAATAAAAGAATAATTATAAATAAAACTCAAAATGAAATCATACAAAATCTAGGAGAACTCTTTAACTTTTATAAAATTGTAAAAATAATACCTCTGATACCAAAATGTTTAAAGTTTCCCCGTACGTATAAGTATTATAAAAGGATGACAGTTGAAGAAAATGACATATTAACGATGATAGAACAGTTTCATGTCTGTTTTTATTAATCTTGTCAAAATAATTTCACCTTTTCATCTGTCATTTTCAACGAACTTTTTCAATTGTCAGATTGAATGTGACTCTTCTTCGAGATGTATTAAAGAAAGTCTCATTATATTTCTGAAATGAGGTATTTCAGAACTATTTCAAACTGGTAATCTCAGTCTTTCAGCTGTACAGTAAATAGAAATTGTACTAAAATTACAATTTAATACTCGATGCCGTCATATCTTTGGCCTCGCATATTTTATGAATACTTTGTTCCATTAAATTTTGTTCTCAAATAATAGAGAAGTAAATTTATTATTTTTTCTTTACCATAATCATTGTTCCAGATAGATTTTGTTTCATCGACCAAAATAGCAAAACAATACGATTTCTTTAATCGATTCAGTATTTTGCTGACATCAATTTAAATGGTTAAATGGCTTTATTAATTACTGTGATTTTTAGCTTATTCTAATCTTCTTAATCAAAAGTTGAAAAACGAACACTGAGCTAAAACATTTCTAAAATTTTCTTTGTTAGCTTGAAATAGGTGGTTCTGAATCGCGATCCTCATGAATTACAATATTTGGCGACCGCAAAACACAACTGATGACTGAACGTTATTTGTTTTACATTGATGGAATTTCAGATTGTTTTGGATTTAACATAAAGGTTCAAATGGAGTAGATCTCATTGAGAGTGAAGATTGTTCATAAGAATAATTTATAAATTAATTTTAAATGAGAAGAGTTTTTGAACACTTTATCAATGTTCTGAAACGAAAAGTAAGACAAGACTTACCATATGAAAATATTTTTTATTTGACCTTTACTTACTTGATAAATTATATTTCAATTTATTTGAATTATTAAAATAAAAACATGTAAACTAAATATAAAATGAGAGAGCTCACTTGCCGAACTGAAGAGTACCGGTCACGTAGACTTGCCAGTGCGCCATATAGAACAGCAACACTGTGATAAAGTACTGTAGGAACATCAGCCACGGATACGTCCCCATTCCAACACTCAAAATGGAGCCCAGAACCACAAAATCTACAAACGGTGTCAGTAATCAACTGTCGAAAAACGGCTATTCTTCTGTATTGATCCCAACCAGGAAAGAGATTTGTATTTATTGTATTTAGTGTTGTTTCATTGATTTTCGAGATTTTTGAATAATATAAAAGGCAATTTTTTGTCATTTTAAACATCTTTATTTCCAGTACAATAAGTACATCAAACAAGTTTAAAAAATCAATTTCAAAACTCAACATTAAGATATCTGTAACAAAACAAAACTGATTTATTAACTAAATTTTAAGCTTTCCCACGATATTCTTAAAAGTAATATAATTTATTCAATTACTCTGTTACTCCTAGATTATATATAACATTATTCAAGTCAAATGGATTTTTTTGTTTCTTTAAGCCACACCAACTAGAAATATGTTGTCAATAATTTTAACCCTCCAGTACAATAGTGTAATTTATAAGCATAATTCAGGTTGTTGTGTAGGCCATCTAGCGTATCTTCTATGTTTTATTAAACGTAAATTTGATTTTAAACTAAATTTTACTTAACCCTTTGAAAACCGAGCTATTTTCAATTGAAATCCAACAATATGGCAGGAGATGATACGACTGCAAAATCAAACTCGCAACTGACAGGTTCTAACAAATTTTTAGACAATATATGTAGATGACGAGCAAGAGTAAACTCAGGATATACAATGAGGATACAAATAGTGTTTCTTGTATTAATTTATCTAACTGGATGTTTTTAATCGGTTGGGATGAATTGTCTCTTTGTTAGTCATATTTATTTAGCATCCATAACAAGGAAACATTTAGATTTTGTATCCAAATAATAAACTACAAGAACGATTAATAAAATGGGTACTCATTTAACATTGAGTTATTGTAGAATGAATTTGTCTTAACAGAAATAATCCATCAGACTTTGAAACAGTATCACAGAGAAACAGATAACTAAAGAATAACATGTTAGTTCTAAGAGATTCTCCAAAGACATGTTAGATAATGAGGGAAATGATACAAAAAATGAAAAACAGATTCAATATAATGTAACATATTACTTCGAACGAGCTTGTTATTTTTTTAACACAAACCATATTTAACACAATTCAAATACAAGTACTGATATTTTTCCTCTGCTCATTGACATTTAGAAAATCTTATAAGTTAGTTCGTACTTTGTTTTGGGCCGAAGAAAAGAAAATATGTTTATGAAAGAAATAGAATTTATGATACCAACACTTGTAATATATTTGATCTCAGAAAATTCTAAAGTACAATTCAAAGAAAGATTCTAGTAATTGTTCATTTTAAAGCTATAATAAGACTTGTCTACTTTAACATATATTTTAACCCGTTGACTACCGAAAGCTTAAATTTTATTGAAGTTTTAGACGTAACAAAGGTAATTCAGCATGAAAAAAATTTTTAAAAAGATTTAGAAATATTTATTACGTAAGAGTTACAAAAATGAGTTTTTTGAGCTACAAACAAGAGTTTTCAATGACTATTACAGTATTATTATAATTGACTGATTAGAATTGGTTTTTATCACTCATCTACATCAAAATGAAGCTTAGTGTGGTAAATTCTGAAACAATTTGGTACGCATAATGCAACCTTACAGTCAAGGCACATGAAATAACTTCGTTGTCGAATTTGTATCGCACTACAAACAAGACAATTTCTTCTACTTCGTTCTCTACTCTTTGGATCTTGTGGAACATTGTCGGGAAAGTGACGAGCAACTAATCTCAAAGATGTAGGAGCATTAGAAGAAGAGAATTAGAACTCTATTTCTCTCTGAAGGACCATATCTCTGAAGTATTTTATACCACTTCAAAGTTTTCCTCATTGAAGCAGAGAATGATATCTGCATGTCAGTTTCATCAACAGCTCCCATTTTTTGCGAATATTCCATGACTAGAGCGGGCTTCATAATTTCTGTTCCGTTTATTCTATCAATTTTTCCACTGTTCAACAAATTTGCACTATTTACAGTCGATAACATGTAGCCATCTCGTTTGTCTTTCCATTTCGTTGCTAGAAGACCTGTAGACGAAAACCATTGAACATCTCCTTTTCGTGATTTTCCAGTGAATTTTGGCAATCCTTTACGATATTTTCTCACTGTTCCACATGCTACAGTTTTGTTCTGATGCAATAAATTGAATAGAGTTGGACTAGAAAAGTTAATAAAGAAAAAAGCCGCATTAAAAATTCTTCTTCGTTCACAAGTTATAAGCCTTAAGCCCGGTTGTCAACGGGTTAAGCAGAGGTACCAAACAAAACTGGATCAGTATAGAAATCCGCATGATATGTTAACTTCCCAAATTTATATTTAGAAAAGACGATATGTTTTACTAAGTTAATTTTTAAATTTTAAATCAATTGCAACAAAAATTAAAAACTGAAAAATAATAAAAAAAAGCTATAAAAATATTTTATAAGTTATGAAAAAAATTATAATAACAGGAAGGGCAATACATAGAACAGCTCGAGAACATAGAGGCTAAAACAGTCGTACTCGATGAGATCGCATCACAGCCGTGATCGAACAGCTCCCCTAATTGTGATGATGTGTTCGTACGCCGTGCTTGTTTACCGTCCAACGCGTCTAATGTTTGATAGAAAAATAGTCCAAATGCACATAGAAACAAAGTCCACGGCGGTAGCTTCATGACAAGATATTATTCAATTTTAGTCATGACTAGGACTTTCCTTCAGTATATCCTAGCACCAAGAAACATTTGCTTCAGATTATTTTTTTCACAGTTGTATTTTAAAATTCTTTCAACAAAAAATAAAAACTTAGTGCTAAACAACTCACTGAAAACATTAAAATTTTTATCTAACATTAAGAAAAATTTAAAAAATTACTTCTCGTTGCTTAAAAATACACATTATTGTAAAAATTGTGAAAAACAGAAAATATTTAATGCAAAATAATTTTTTATATATTTATTAAAGCTTAATTTTCTTTATTTTTTCATTTTTAATTTCTGAAAAAAATAAAAATATATGAATAAAATAAATCTAAATTTTTTCAATATAGTTTTTAATTAATTTTTTTGTACTTTTAAAAGGAATAAATTAAAAAAAATGATAGTGAATAATATTTTCTTTTTTAAATATTTTTTATATTTTCGCTACATTTTTAAAGATTTTTATTATTATTATTAGATTGATGCAAAAGAAATGTCGTTTTTAATGTATTCATTGTTTGAAATATTTAGAAAATCATTAATAAATAGATTCATATTTAAATTTACTTTAAAGCTTAAACTTTACTCTATATTTTGATGCCAAGTATGACATTATTGTTGTTAATTTAAGGTGTATTTATTTTATTTTAGAAATGTTAGAAAAGAAGGAAATGAGAACAATTTTATTCTACGATTTCAAACTAGGTCGAAAAGCGACAGAAACGACTTGGAATATTAACAATGTATCTGGAATACATACCACTAATTTACTAACAGTATAACGTTGGTTTTCTAAGTTTCGTAGTGGCAACGAGAGCCTTGAAGATGAAGAACACGGTAGTTGACCATTTGAAGAAGTTAATCAATGCCGATCCGCATAAAAATGAACGGGAAGTCACTCAAGAACGGCGAAGTCAATCAACGGTTGTTCGCCATCTGAAGAAAATCGGGAAAGTGAAAAGGCTGGACAAGTGGGTACCGCATGAATTAAACGAAAATCAAAAAAATCGTCGTTTTAACGTGTGTTCGTCTCTGCTTTGGTGTAATCAAAGCGACCGGTTTCTGGATCGAATTGTAACGTGCGATGAAAAATGGATCCTATACGACAGTGGTGGCCAACTTTTGTGTACGTAAGATCGACTTTTTTTTCTTAAAAATGTGTCGCGATCGACTTGTTGTCATAGTTTTAGTTTAAGGGGAGATTGGGAAGTTAGAAATACATACTATGTTTTTACATTATGTTATAATACGAGAGCTTTGTACTGTATACGGAGAAGGTGCTATTGCTGATAGAACCGCTCGTGATTGGTTCGCAAAATTTAAAATTGGCAATTTTGACCTCAAGGATGCACCTCGTTCAGGACGACCAAATGAATTTGATGAAGAGCGTTTGAACAAACTTTTGCAAAGCAAACTAAAAAACGGAGAAGTATAGTGATTGCTTAATTTTTTTTAATATTTGTGTTTACAAAAAAAAAATTTTTTTACAAATTTTTTTTTACAAACATTTTTTTTCATTTTCAGTCTGTAGTAGAATATCGACCTAAAGTCGTGTCGCGATCGACTCGTAGATCGCGATCGCCTGGTTGGGCAGCACTGCTATACGAAAACCGGCGACTATCAGCTCAATGGTTGGATTTCAATGAGACTCCAAAGCCTTTCCCGAAGCCAAAATTACACCCAAAAAAAGTCATGTTAACTGTTTGGTGGTCCGCACACGGTTTAATCCATTACAGCTTCCTAAAGCAAGGCAAAACAATTACAGCGGAAAAGTATTGTCGGCAAATTGATAAAATGCACCAAGAACTGCAAAAAAAACGGCCGGCATTACTCGATAGAAAGGGGCCAATTCTTCTGCATGACAACGCTCGTCCACATGTTGCAAGAAAGACCATGCTGAAGTTAAACGAACTGGGATATGAAACTGTGCCTCATCCACCGTACTCACCAGACCTTTCTCCTACAGACTATCACCTTTTCAAACATTTCAGTCAGTTCCTTCGCGAAAAAATGCTTCAGAATCCAAGGAGATGCTGAAAGAGCCTTGGACGACGTCATCACCTCCAGAACTCCAGAATTTTATGAAACTGGAATACAAACACTTGCTACCCGTTGGCAACAATGTGTTCAATGTAATGGTTGTTAGTTTGACTAATAAAGTTAATTCTAAAGAAAGTTATGTTCATTTAAAGTTGACGGTTATAAACGAAATTTCTTTTGCATCAACCTAATATATTAATATAAACTTAAAATTATTGTAAAAAATAACCTAAATTAATTAAATTATTTTAAGGAAATAATGTTAATATTCACTTTATAAAAAGAATGATTAAAAAATTAATGAAAAAAAGTATTTTCTTTCCTTTTACAACACTTTAATATTTAAATAAAAATTCAAATATAATATTTCCTTATGTTACAATTATGTAAAAATATTTTTTTACATTTTTCATTCGATAATTATATTCACCAAAAATAACAAAAAAAAGAAAATGATATTTTATATCTTCCTAAAAAAATTTTTTCCGCATACTAATACAAAATAAAGTTTATTTAAAATACAATTATTGCTCTTATACGATCTTATGTAATGAAGTTAATTGTCACTATATTTTTTCCTAAGTTTCAAAAATTTTGTTATTGCAATATAAAAAAATAAAATTATTTATATTTTCAAAGAAATCATTTAAATCCAAAAAGTGAAAAAAATAAAATATTTATGAATTATTTTTTTATATTTATTTTAATTTAATTGTCTTAAATTTGTAAATATACTGAAAAATATTTAAATAAAATAATAGTAAAAATATATTGCATCGGTACCTGATTAGAATCGACATTTGGTTAGATCTCTCACCCAAGAACAGAAAGTCGGAATGTCAGTAGGAGTAATACTGCAGAACACAGAAAGGGTTGTAATCCGAAAGAAAATATAAACATAAATGATTTTAAAATTCTGTCTAGTCGCTTTAAACTATTGGGAGAGGGTGGCCTGTGAAGCACTTTTTATCAGATCTTGAAATCCTAAGATTAATGTGCAAACGGGTCTTTCAAAAACCCTATTGAGCGTGTTTAGATGACATAATCACTGATTGACTATATAAACAGATTTAAAACTCATTTTGTTCTTGAGACCTGACGATGACGCTTATACCGTCGAAATTAATTATCAAAAAAAATTAATTGGGTATAGTTCCGTACGGGCCCCAGCAAAAATAAAATTATGAAAATATATAAAAAATTATCTGCACACCTAGAGAAATAATTTTAAATTTTTTTAGTAATCTATGCTTAATGAAAAATACCTATATTGATTACGCAATCACTGGCATCTACGACTTATTTGCTGTATATTTTTAAGCTAAACTTGTTTTTCGTCTCATTTTTTAAAACTATTTAATATTTTTTTCTTATTTTGCATAGAAAAATTAACTGAAAATAATTTAAAAAATCAGAAAATCCAAAAAAAGTATTCAATTTTAATTATAAAATATATTCGGCATACCTAAAAAATATGAAACAAATTATTAAACGTTTATTTAATTCTGAAATCGTGGTACAAATATTTCCTAAATGAAGTCGAATAATTTCTAAAATAACCAGTGATTATGTAACCATTACATGTATTTTCCATTGAGGTTTTGTGACTTAAAAAACATTTTATATAAATATTTTTAATTATTGTTCCTGGAATGCCGATAATTTTTTATTTATTGTCATACTTTTATATTTGCTTGGGCTCATACGGAACTATAGGCATTTTAATATATTACACCCGTTCCCGATTAGAAATTCCATGGAGGCATTTAAAATGACATCATCGTGTCGTTTTGGATTTTATGTGTTCATTTGTGTGAGGCAAAATGCTGAATGTTGTGAGTTTGTTGTTTGTGTGCTGTTGAGATTGGTGACTCTCCTAGTCAGATGGGATTGATGTTATTGGTTAATTATTTAAATCTAACGAGATTATTGTTTAAATAATAATTAATTAGGGGCCATTGCATAATTACGTAACGCTCGAGGGTATTGGGTGGGGTCCTTGAAAACGTTATAAAACGTTACGTGGGTGGGTGGGGGTCACTGAATGTTACGTAACGCTTTTTTAAAAATTAAGGCACGACTGTAGTGTCTTAAGACAAAATTATTTAAGACAAGTTACAAGAAATACAATTTCAAAATTTAAATAATTTTAATTCTGTCAATTTAATGCATTTTAAAACTTTTGTTTTAATACATTTAGGTACTGTCATTATTTTTGCATTAATGAAATATTAAAATTTATTTTAGACAATGTCAAATGTTATTATAAATAATTGACATTAATTTTATGTCAATTTCAAATAATATTTTCAACTTTTTCAACTTTGTTCAAAATGTTCTACCATGCAATGATCCCAGTAATAATTCTTTCTGAAACAAATAATAATAA
>MQRK01187067.1:5459-17121 GCA_001938485.1 Girardia tigrina | reverse complement strand
TTAATTATGAAAATAATTCTATCGATAAATGAATCGATAAGAATTATTACGTTGCAGGATAATATTTAGTAATATTTCAAAAATGGAATTATCGCAATTTAAGATTTTTGCTTATTTTCCAAGTGGCAGAGCAGCTTATTATGTTTTCCATTAGGTGGACATTTGCTCTCTGGCAGAAAAGGCAACTGCTTATGTCTCGTATGGACGGATTTGGGGTATTCAACATCCACTTCCAATATGTAACCCACATCTCCATTAGGGTCCAGTTGTTCAATTGAAATTTTTTCTGGTTGATCCACCCATTTGAAATTGTCACAAGGCAATGGGTTGTTCATTGTCCAACCATACAGATTGTTGGCATCCAAGTATGTTATGTATGAGGATGCCTTGGATGGACCGAATGCCCATTTTTCCCCTACTACGATTGAAAAAATAATTGATTCGCTGCCAGGCGCTATTGCCAAAATGTTTCTTCGTAAAAGCCAGTTTTTTGTAATATCCGGACTAGACTGTATTTTTGTTCTACAATGCTGTTGATATTTTTCGTTTTAAAAAGAACGTTGTTATTAAAAATGAATCAGGAATGTGATCTCATTTAACATCTGAATTATATCTAATATAAATATAAATATCGAGTTAAAATTTTGTAACCTGATTAAGGATTTCCTATAACGGAATTAGAATAATATTTTATTCAAATGATTTGCAGCGATTAGTGTGCTAAAGTTATAAAGATTGTCAGTCATTTAGAATTCATGTTGGCGGATATATTTCTGATAAAATTCACTTGATCCAAGAATTGCATTGAAATTACACTGTAGTAACTTACATGTGTACTTTATACTTTTTATTTGTTAATTCTTTTGAAACCAATTGGTCTCTCGGGACCAGTATCATTTGAGGAGTAATTCATTAATCCACCGCCTCCAAATGGTTGGCCCTGAAACGACCAAGTATAACAAAACGACCAATGAATAAAATAAATTGAAAGTGTATTAAAATTTTTTTATATTATCATTATGCAATTATATATGTATAGTTATAATTGCCAAGTGAACACCAAGAACAAAATTAAGAATTTCAATTTTAAGTGCATAAGAATTTAAACAACTTTTATTTTATAAAGACATTTCAAAACGACATCAAAATATCTTCAATCTATTCCAAGTCTTCTAAGAAATAGATGTAAATATTAAGGCCCTTAATAAATTACATAAATTTAAATATATGTAAATAAATTGAACGACATGTATTTGGCGATTTTGACATATTTGGATTTCCATCTAATAGAAAATGACAATTAAATTGTTGGTATGTATTTTTATATTATTTTGTTTCTGAAAAACCAAATAATTTTATTAAAATTTTTCGATCCATTTATGCAATTATTTAAATCACAGAATATATAAATATAATTGTGAGAAGCGGTTGCAACCTCAATATCAGAATTCATTTTTTAACACCAAAATTTATCAATATAACAACATTTCATATATTTAAACAAATTTTTCTGTTAAATTAATTATCTCGCCACAAATTAATCCATTAAATTTTTTCGATTCAATTTTTAAAATCCTGCACATCCATTAAATAACTTTCACATTATAACCAAAACTTGCTTCCAAAATTTATTTAAAATCTTGCAAATTTATTAAATAATTTCATTAAGTCACATTTTATATCAGCGTCTCAGCATTCGGTGGCCACAGCTGAAAGGTTTATGCTAGAATACGCTGGTATTCTTCCCGCTTCTTCGTGGTCAGTGTTTCTCGACGATCTGTGCTGATGGCCCGCGGTTTGTTGTTTTCATCAAGCAGCTTCACAATCTTCTCACATGATCTTCGTTCAGACACCATTTGGATGTAACCTTTTTCATAAAATATTGCTATTTGTTGAAGCACCAACTTGGCAGTGATGAAACGGGATGTGGCACCGACTGCTCCCGGTCTTTCAGTATTAGCAGCCATGTTACAGTGGTACATCATGCAACACAGGACTTTTACAGTAATGGGAAGGCGACAGCCAGTTATTGTCGTATCGTCATTGTTGATGGTAGGCCCTAGTCCGAATACATCTGTACTCTGTCTTGTCCTAGGCTTCTGCCTGTTAGTGTCAGATGATATCAAACACTCGATAACATCAGGAACTACAGTCCCAGTAGCACATGGCTTCACAGTGTCTGCAGCATCACTGTCTGCTACAGACAGCAATGCTGAAGTCTGAGACATAAGTAAGGCTATTGCCAGATTGCTACTGCTAGATATCTCACAGTTACAGAAACCTAGAGTACAGCTTTGCTTAAAATTATCGGTAAAACAATAAATTTGACTTACAGACAACATCAAAAATAGCAGCCAATGAATATTTAATTTTAAGTCACATGATCATAAAAATAAGTACCGTATTTTCGCGCATATAAGACACGTCTTATATGCGTTTTTACATACACCGCAGGCCATCTGCGTATTATAAACTTTAGGCGTCTTATCTAATTCAAATTTTACAGAGTACAAGAAGAGTTTATATTATAAAAATTAATACAATAATTTGTATCTTTCTACATGCAGGAACGTCACAGTAGAAGTGAAAATTACGATATTTTTTCTTAATAGTTTATTTGATAATAAAGCTGTAATTTACACCAGAAAAAGATAATCTACCTCCGTTTGCGAATCTCTCTGAAAAGAACCGATTTTTTGGTTGATTGTGAGATTAATTCTTATCGTCGTAGCTGACATCGAATCCATTAAAGCTCTCGTTGTCATCAGAATCCTCGGCAAAGATGTCCATAACTAGTGCCTGTCGATCTGCGTCTGCGATTGGCTCGGAATCTGAAGCAACAGAGTCGTCATCATCCTCATCCTCACCATTGCTTTCATCTGCATCATGTAGCATTCCGCATTTTCGGAATCCATTCACAAAAAGTGCAAAAGACAATTTTACAACACGTGTTCCCGTGAAATATAAACCAAAACCCTTTGAAATAACAAAACAAAAATTATATTAACAATAAAGTTTTTATACAAAATAATAATACAATAATATAATAAAAATAGTGTTCTACGAAATACAAAAAAAACAATATCAAAAAAACAATATCAAAAAAGCAATATCAACTATTACAGGTTTCGTCTTCGATTAATCTTCTTCGTCCATATCTATATTAATTGTAAGAAAAAATATGATTATTATAAGTTATTATTATTAAATTATTGTTTATAGTTGTAAAAAAATCAGATTAACTTGAAAAACAAATATCAGATAGAGTCAATAGTTTATAGGTTAATCTGATTTCTTTTATCCCGTAATATATGTAAAATAAACTAAAATTCAACGCCTTTTTTTAATAATTCCGTATAATAAATAATTAAGAATAATCCAACAAAACTGTAATAAAAAAATATTGTTTCCAACCAAAATAATAATCTAACGATAATTATCACTACAAAACTCCAACAGGATTTTCAGGCAGATCAGTCCAGTGGGTAACAAAAGGAGGATAGTCTTTCTCGATTTAAATTGTCCAAAAAATGTATTGTAGACTTCAATTGAAATAGATCATCAAAAGCTGCCTCAGATCGTCTTAATTCGCAGTATCTCAGGAATTAATTATTTCTAATCGATATATTGATTTTTTTAACATTCGAATTTAATTATTATTTTGCTTTCTTTCGTTCAGAGTCTAGTCGTAAAATCTTGTCTTTTCACGATTTTACTTTTTCTTTGAGATATCTCTTATTTTTATTAATTGTCCTTTGTATCTGCGGGTAAGATCCGAGGCAACGACAAAAATAAAAATAAAAAAATTGCATAACAACAAAGCTGAAAGTCACGATACATAAGAAAGACAAAAATCAGTAAGTCGCACAAAAGAACAAACGAATAAACACAACACACAAGTCAGAATATTCAGACAGTCCGTTTTTTGCCAAAAAAATGCGGTGTCATTGGGGTATCACAATATTTATCATTCAAATCTTTATTAATTTATTTAAAATTTATATAAATTTTAACATAAATGAAAAACCTTTTGAAATAACAAAACAAAAATTATATTAATAAAGTGTTGATACAAAATAATAATACAATAATATAATAATAATAAAGTTGTCTAAAAATACGAAAATCAATATAAAAAAACTATCAAAGATTTCGTCTGCGATTAATCTTCTTCGAAAGATTAATTAAAAGATTAATCTTCTTCGTCCATATCTATAATAATTGTAAGAAAAAATATGATTATTATTAGTTATTATTATCAAATAATTGTTTATAGTTGTCATCCAAATCTTCATTAATTTATTTTAAATTAATCAAATATGGTTCTTTGAGAATTCATGGACCCAGGTGAAGAAACAGGTTGCTGCCATGCATTCAAATTCCCTGCAGAATATTATCGAAGCAGTGGAAACTGTTTGAACTCAAAGTGTCACCAAACACAAAATACTAAATATACACTGGTTTTTCGTGGGTTATGTGCCAGTTAAGACAAGTTTTGATAAATTTGTGTCTTATTATAATGTTCTAATAAAATCTTTGTATTTTGGTGTGCTTTTGTCAATATATTTGCAATATAATTGAAATATAAACCAAAACCCTTTGAAATAACAAAACAAAAAATATATTAATAATAAAGTTTTTATACTAAATAGTAATTACAATAATATAATAAAAATACAAAAAAAACAATATCAACAAAAAAACAATAAAGGTTTCGTCTTCGATTTAAATTGTTTTAATCAGAAAATGTCTTCTTCGTCCATATCTATAATAATTGTAAAAAAATATGATTATTATAAGTTATTATTATCAAATTATTGTTTATAGTTATCATTCAAATTTTTATTAATTTATTTAAAATTAATCAAATATGGTTCCAATTATTTCGTAATTAATTCTCGTATGTTTTATTTTTTTGTTTTAATCAGAAAATATATTTTGGTAATAATTTTGAATTCGTGTTGTTAATTCAATTTATATATCGATTAACATGGTGACCACGTTCAGTTATTGTAAGAATCTGTTCTAGATACTTACAATGGAGAAATAAAATTAGAAGAATTTATCGAAGATTGTGGAAGATATTTTGAAGTTTCCGGCACCGACATCTTAAAGGAATTGTGGTTAAAACGTTTCTTTCCAGATATTTAATTCCATGTGAAAAAGGGTCGGATGGATCAAATCTGTATTTCGATAAAATCGGAAAGTTGATTAAAAATTAATGTCACACAAATGGATGGAGAGGAATAAATGTAGAATTTTTTGTACATTGTACTAAGAATAGCAGTATCAAAAGGGAATTGTGTTTACGATATGCTGCTGACATTGGATCAGATCAAAGAAGTTATTCGGAAGATTGACAGTATTGAAAGAAAAGAAGAATCAATTCAAGTATCAGCAGTCAATCAAAAAGCAACATTTGCAAAAATCGTTCAAAAGCGCCAACAATTTTCAAATTCATGGTTTGTAAAACCACCAATAGAAAAGACGAAATGGAATCATCCCAACAATCCACATTCGCGAAACCCAGTTATGTGTTGGAGCTGTCAGAAAAAGTGGCACGTCAGCAGAAATTGTCGAAACAAACAAATCAAATTCCATGCTTGTAAAGAACATACATAATCTAAGAGAATGTCAAAATATAAAACAGATATTGTAAAGTAAAATGGTCATTTTAGTTTTTAATACTGGCAAAAACGACAAGGAGATTATCAAAAACAGAAAAATTATTTTAGAATGAATGGCAACAGAACGAGACAATAAATTGTGGGTTTGGAAGAAAATAGTGTAGAGATCGAGGACTACGATGGTAAACTACAAGGAGATCAGACCCAAAACGGTCAGGCTCCATCAAGGCGAGAAGTGATAGAAGTCAGTTTTTAACATGTAAGAAATTTTTGTAACCATTTAAATTTAATTTAAAGTGATGTTATTGTATAAAGAGTAATTTTTTATTTGATAATTGTTGAAATAGTTATTTCCGAATTTGAGTAAGTAAAAGCTGGCAGTCTAATCCAAGCTGAGTTCCCAAATAATGTCGCGTCCAGACTTAGAGGATGGAGCCACATCCTAAAAATAAAAAGCACGGGCTTTGTGTTGATCAAAATTCAGATAGTATAAAGCTGATTAAATATAATAACGCTTTCCGATACATTGAGGACTATTGGCGTTCATCAGAAATATATCGATGAAATCGGATTTAATCAGTGGACACATAAGAGCAATGCATTTTTCAGAAGAGGATATCCTGCTAAAATATCTATTTCAACAATCCGCAGAAGAAATATGTCAATGATTATTGACCAGTCTATTTTCATATATTTGATGGTAGTGTTCACCATAAAGTCTATCAGCAATTTATCTCCGAATTATCCAGAAAAATGAAAAGAAGCAATAATCGTCTAACCCATGATAAACCTTCCATCCATTTCAACATGCTATCTAGGCATGACATTTACTAATTGCCACCTTAATGAAAATGGTCTACTGACATATTTTATGACGTATTATGAAAAATTATTAAGTTTCTTATAAATTTTAACATAAATCAAAAGCTTTTGAAATAACAATGCACTAATTATATTAATAAAAATATGTTTACTACAAAATACTAATATATCATAATAATGTTTTCTACAAATAATAATACAATAAGTCTCAACAAAACTATAAGTATCAAAAATCAAATTTAATCTTCAAAATTCGTCATTGTTCGTCCATATCTATAATAATTTTTAAAAGAATATGATTATTATAAGTTATTATTATCAAATTACTGTTTCAATTTGATCAAATTTTCACATAATCATTTATTGTAATCTAAAACGAGTAAGTGTTCTAAGTTTTAAGAAAATTGATTGAGTTAAAAGCCTTTCAAAATAGGTTTCTAAATTCCATTGATACATACATGTATATACAAATATATACATATAGAAAGTAAGATAATATAAAGAAAAAAATTAATTATTCCAAAATTTATTTGTTCAATCACAACTCTGGGAAATCCTTAAAAATTGCTTTTTTCATGTCATATCCTTCGAAAAGAGGATATACTTGCGGATTAGGAGCTGCCTTAATAAAATTACTTAAATTTTAATATATGTAAAATATTGAATTACGTGTAATTCTTCCTTTCGCCGCTTCTCTCTTTCAATATCAACGAGTCGTTGAACGAAATTATCCGTATGTATTTATAAAGGATGTTCATCCGGAATAACAAGATTATTTAATTAAAATTTTTATTTTAATTAAACTTTAATTTAGTTCATCCTCAATCGGCGATTCATTTTCTGAAATTATTTAAATCACATAACAGATAAATATGATAATTTAAAGAAATAAGAAAAATATAATTTAAATTGTTAAAAAATTAACGAATTGTTTGATCGACGTTGACGAAGTGTGGTGGAGTTACTTTGAGATGATGGTGCTTGTCTCAGTTAGAAAACAAAATGGTTGATTTTTTATATACTAATAACAACAAGGTTATATATGGAAGATCCAAATATGAAGCAATTAATTAAAAAACAATTAAGAAAAATTGTATATAAAAAAATCGTGATAAAAAACATTTACTTTAATTATTAATGTGAAAATTTTTGTAAAAAATTACCATTGGCAAAAAATTTATTTAAATATATCAATTAAATTTAATTTGTAAACAAAAATATTTTGAAATAAAAGATTTGAAAGGAAACAGAGTTCGTTTCTGAAATTGGCTGAGATTTTCTGAAATTTTCTAAAAGATATGCCTAATTTTAATGATCAAAATTTCTAATATATAATATTTAAAACATAATGCTATTATCATTCAAAATTATATTTGATTATTTACAAAATTTAGTTATCAAAATCTAGATATACTAAACATTCACAAGCATCATGTGCCTGTTCTTTTCGCTGGACATGCACTAGAAGCCAGTTTCCACTTTCGTATATTGTAATTTTTTTCTGGATCTGATTCCGGACGTAACCAATCCAAATAATTTCATATTTGGTCGAATCTGTTTATGATTTAATGATTTAAGGTGCTGATATCATATAAAATTGCATAGTTATCACCGAGTGTCTCCCAATTTGATCGGAGTGCATGGTGTCGCATTTGATATATGTTTCGTTGGTGTATTAGCGGGACCGCCGATTTTATTGTATCTTCAGGACTGATCGGAATTCCTCGGTTTAGTGGTACTATTGCGGCTGTTGGCTACTGTCTTGGTTCAATTTTCTAATTACTTTTCTGTTATAAACATATACGAGCAAATAAAATATAGTTTATATATAAAATTTTAAATAACTAAAAGGTAAAAATAAAAAGTAAAAATAAAAAAACAGCCTAATTGAGGCTGATCTTCTAAATAATGTCACGACCATCCTAGGTGTCCACATTTCTGCACACTCTGAATCCCTAGAGGTTTTAGAGGGTTGAACCACAACCTAATATATTACATGTGTCTCTGTATCTTATATATTTTATGCTTGACGGCAAGATGCGTCTCGCTCACCCCACCTCTATGAGTAGTGTAAAAATCAGTTTATCCCTATAACAATTATATAGAGAATTATATTGCACGAATTCGCAATGAATAAACTGATTTTTACTTTTAAAAGAAAACAAGTCACAAAAGTAAATACGCTTATAGTATAAAAGAAAAATATATTGTTAATTACAATTCAAACAATTATTAAAAAAAATATTTTATTATAAAAAATATATAAATAGAATCATAATAATTGACGTTTATATCACGGAGGGCAAAGTGAATCGTCTTGTAATAATCGGTCGTCAATTGTTAGCGATGATATATAATATTTGACGTTATTATCACAGACGGTAATGTGATCAGGCTTGCAACGTTGCTTCAATAATGCAACCAATGCAAACAAGGAAGATTCTTGATAATTATTGTCAAAAATTGAACACTTTAATTACCAGCCAGAAAATTGCAGTTGGCGGCAATAATAATAGTAATTGTGTCTCGATTTTTGTTTATCGATCGCAATTTACATTTAAATTGATAATAGCAATTTTAATAATTATATAAAATAATAAAAAATACAAACAAATATGACAAAAAAATTAATGTCACATGAACATTACATTAGACCTCCATTTTAAAAATTTTTTATGTGTATTTAAGGACACTAGAAGTCGTAAAGGGTGTGGAGCACCTTCGGGTTCTGGAGGTTAGGACGGATGATTAGCATTCCAGCGGAATCAGCACCGATCCGGGATGATATAACGATATTGATATATACATTTTATCGCATCGCTATAATTATCAAATCGCTTCCATTCTTACTAGAATTTGATTGTATGTAATTTATTTTAAACTGGTTAAGTATGGACAACTGGGGTTATAGATCACATTTTTTACTAATCCTGTGTAATCGGAACTCAAAAACACGAATTTATGCAAAATTATATTTATTCCAAAATTGTATGTTCAATGAAATTATAGGCATAAGTAAAAGTCTAACAGCACAAAAAAATAAAAAATGCATTTATTCACAATACTGGCGTGTAATAACCCGTCGTTAAATAACTCAATTTAAAGAAGACAAATTAACAATTGTTAGCGCAATTATATCATCAAAACATTTATAGGTGATATTGACAACAAAAAATAAAAATTAATAGCATCATAACAATCTGACATTAATAAGATGTCTAAAATATATTAATAAATCAATGTTCAATATTAGGTTGTCCTAAAAGTTCCCGGTCAAGAATGAAAAATACAATTTATTGTGCAAGAATTTATTTTAAATAATTAGCAATTAATCATAAAAGTACAGTTCAGCGTTTTCGACTACTTTCTGCCAACGGTCTGCAAACTTTCGGATCTAGTCAAAGTACCATTCCGGCTGCTTCGAATTGAAGAACTCTTGACATACTTGTTCAACTTCGTCGATTGCTTCGAATCGGCGGCCTTTCAAGAAGTTTTGCACGGTTCGGTAGAGGCCATAGTCGTATATAGTACAATCAGGGCTGTAAGCAGGATGCGGCAGAATTTCGACTCTATCCCAACTCTTGGAACCTGGCCGTGGTCTTCTTGGTGGTATGAAGCTTGGTATTGTTTTCCTGAAGCAGTGCACATTTTCGGTTGATTAAGGCAGGGTACTTCTTCTTGAGCTTCTCGTAGACACGGTTCAGCTGTTGACAATAGAGCTCTGCATTGATGGCCTGGCCTTTCTGAACCAACTCAAAGTGCACTACTCCCTCAAAGTTCCACCAGACGTACAACATGATTTCCAAGCCAAATAGATCTTGTGTCTAAACTGACGGCGATGCTTGACACGGTGGAACACATCGCTTGTCTCGGTTGTGGTTGAGCAAGTAGACCCACTTCTCGTTCGACGTCACAATTCGTTTCCAAAAGCGGTCATTTCGTGGATTCTGTAGCAGTTGTCGGGAAATTTGAACTCTTATCGGTCTTTGCTTTGATGAGTTCGTGTGTATCTTGACGCAGTTTCTTATGCACAAAGTCGAGCTGCTTCAAATGCCAATGTATGGTTTACTTGCCAACTCCAAGCTTAAATGCCAAATCGCGAGTGCTTGACGAAGGCTTCATGTCCAACTCTGCTTGCAAGTCATCGTTATCCAATTTTGTTGGTCGTCCAGAACGAGGACTGTTATTCAAGTCAAAGTTGCCTTTATTGAAATGCTTGAACCAATCAATTACCGTACTGTTTTCCAACCGTTTGTGTACCTTCAACTCTGCAAATTACCTTGGCAACATCTCGTGTTATCAAGCCTTTCTTCCAATAGTGACGTAGCAGCACACGGATTTCAAGCTTTGTAATCTCTTAGTCCATATAATGCTTTAAACAAATCGATATATATATATATATATATATATATATATTCGTTAAAGTTTTGTGTTGTTTTAATGTTTTACGGTAACGCCGTAATTTGCTTTGTATAATATAATAACGAAATAAAAAAGTTGAATGGAATATCGATTTTTTACTTTCATTATCAAAAGATAATTTCAATTATTTCTCGTAAAACGATGATCAAATGCTTTTCCAATAAAGTATTGGATAAAATTGGCAATTGTGCTCTGATCTACGTATACAATTGAGTCTCAGAGAACGTTATCGACGATGTTGAGATCGTGAATGAAATAATCGTTATGAGTTTCTTGACCTTATCGCCACGATTTCTGCCGTCATTGCCATTCGATACCTGCCTCAATTTGCAGAGTGGGGATCAAGTGTTCAGAAAAATACGCAAATAATCCCAAGTCAGTCAGCGCGTTCATACAATTAATGACATGTTGGACGGGAGTTTTGATCGATACGTGATTGACTGCATGCTGATTGAGGGATGTATGTATTTGTATTATTATTATGTATATAGATATTTAAATATAGATAATAATAATAATGATAATAAAAATAATAATGAGTTAAATAATTTAAATATAGATAATAATAAAAACATAAGTGATAATAAAAATAATGATGAACTAAATAATAACGTAATCGAACCCATTCTCTCCCCCTTGATGATTCTTGGGGGATCAATATATGATTAAAGGCGCTTCCACTGCGATGCTGCCGCAACACACGAATTTCAAGCTTTTTAATCTCGTTAGTCCATATAATCGATATATATATATATATATATATATATATATATATATATATATATATATAT
>MQRK01187046.1:9554-19554 GCA_001938485.1 Girardia tigrina | reverse complement strand
TCATTAACTAAATTAACGTCTCGGTCAATTCGCCGTTGCGCGCCGTTTTATGGACCCATTTGACCAAATATTTCGACATGAATGACCTCTATAAATGCAGTCGGGCGAAAATAATATCCACAAGCCCTTCCTCTCTGTTTTCCTATATCGATTTTATATTTTTAAAATATTTATTAATAATTAATTTCATATCAAATGTTACTTATTTAACTGTCTGTCGTCTACCTTCTTGTGAAATATATTTGTTCTTACAAGACGTAATTATTAGAAGAGCATAATGATCATTAAATTATCTTTTTCTACATTTAAACTAGTGTAATATGTATACTGGTTTCAGAAGAGAACATTAAATTTAGACTTGTTAGAATTGTAGGTTTCTTTTACATTGTATATAACTATTAGGTCGTCAAGCATGAAATTTGTTGAACTAAAGTCAAAGTTTATTGATAATTTACCAATAAAAATATTTATCTCATTCATCATAAAATGTACCCACATTATCGACACACTTTTACCATTTGAGCAGCAGCTTGTTGAGGGATATTTTAATAAAAATTTCGTGGCTTAGAATCTTTAGACTCCTTATTATGACATCTTCAAAATTGAATTTTTTCCTATCAAAATTTTTTCAAATTGAGAAATGGAAGTAATTTTTTGCTACGTCTTGTGAGTATAGAGGATGATGCAGAAATTCAAACTCAAGTTCCGTATCTTTTTTCCCCGTCTTAAGCGGATTATGTGGTTTTGGATTGTCGCAGAGCAAGATGTGAATCGACCTGTTTACAAACTGCGGCTATTTTTCTTTAAGTTTCCGCATCATATCTTCCAATTTATTGCAGCAGACATCTTCTGTGATCATCAAACTAGGTTTCGGATGTCCTTAGTAATAAAGATATTTTAATATGTAAATAAATTTGACATATTGCTTGTGAGGAATATTTGAATGTTTGATGTTTTGTGTTTAAATGTGTGTGTTGATTTGGAAATGTGTCTCTCCTACCCAGATGGATGATTAATATTTTAATTCTTTTTATCTAAAAATAAGTTATGTTTAAATTTATTTTTAATTTCAAATAATTTTAAATAAGTTAACTAGTTTTTACAATTTTTAATAAATAAATCATATTAATATTTTTTAAATAATTAATAACCATTTTAATTATTATCCAATAAGTTTTGAGTAAATATTTTATTAAAATATTTATTTCTTCATTTGCTAAAAAAATTATAAGAATTAATTCATTAATCAATTTAGTTTAGAATGCAATCGTACGAAAGCTTTGACAAAGATTGTCTTAAGAACAATCAAAATTGTTGTTTAAATAAAAATATGAAAAGTCAAATTGGTGTTCTTAATATTGCTCATTGGAAATTTGTAGTAAAATAATAGAAATTTAAACATTGTTAAGTAATTATTTGTAGTTAAATTATATCGACGTTCAAAATTATATTTAAACTAAATTAGATAAAATAATGAAATGTAATTCTGTAAAATTATTATAATTTTAAAAAACAAGGAATGTAAAAAACAATGGCAATTTATACTCTTGATAAAAATTGAACGCCATTTTTCAAAATTTATTTTTGGTTTCGTAATTAATTTCGGCGGATTACCCGCCATCTTCAGACTAAATTAATATTAGCTTTTTGCGGCTTAAATATGGGAATGGCGATTATGTAATCAATAATGTAATAAATGCTCTATTTGAAAATGTTTAACAGAAAAGTTGAGTGTGAAGCTTGAATATTAATTTTTGTATCTATGGATTTTATCAATAAGGCCTCATATGGAACTTTCTACCAGTAATTTTTAAATCGATTACACAGAATTTGAAAATCATTTTCTTCGATTTTCTTTTTACATTTTAAATTATGTTCAGCAATATTGCTCCCATTACCCAATCGACTATGCTCTTTGATCCGTTTGCAGAGATGACGAGATGTCTCTCCAATGTATGTGGCGTTTACACCCATTACATGTATATTTATAAACAAGATCGGAGCACAAAAATTTTTTTTAAATAATAAATTGAATTCGTAAAATTTTTTTTATAACATATCATTATTTTTAATTCAGTATTTTTACGTATAATGAATCTGGTCGAAAAGAAAACAAAAGAAAAGTTCTTCAACAAAAATCTTTTAAATAACTGTTAATTGTTAAAGAAATAAAGTTTTGAGTTCTTATGAATTCAAATTATTGATCACGAATCTAACAGGAGTTTTATAAAAACAGAATTTTCAAATTTTAAAAATTTGGTTGTAGAAAATGTTTATTAATTAACTTTTCAGAAATCGTTCCTGCAACGTTTCTCAAATGGGCGCAAATGTAATAAATATCCTCCTCCCAGAAATGGACCAAACCCTTACTTGTTTACCAATTAATATTTACCTAATCTGATAATTTATAAGCGCTAACATTTACGAATGTAGATTAATGGATTTTTATATTTTTATTAATTTATTACGAGATGATTTTTTACGTTTTATTTAATTTAATACAAATTATAAATTATTCTGCTATTATTGGTCTATATATTTTTAAAATATGTATTTAATTTTCTTTATTAAATTACATTTTTTTAATTTTACAACTTTTTTTCAAAACTCTTATTATTTCGAACATAAAAATATTTAATTCATAATTTTATATATAAATTTTATATTTCCGTATAGTGTGCTAGTTGAGTACCTGGTGTGGGTGGACTTTATAATGAGATTGTTATCGCGAAACGCATCGTCTTATTTTTGTCCCTTATATATATAAGGAATAACCACCATTTTTCACAATATTTATTTTTCGAGATCTGTTTTGTCAATTTTGGCGTATGTGCTTATTTTAATCCTTTTTCAGTTCTCATTGGAGGACTTTACATTACACGGCCGCTCCAGTGAGTAGAAAGTGGAATACTTATATAATAATTATTCGTATAATAAAAAATCAATATAGTAATTAATATAAATATTAGGATATCTTTAAATTTCCAGAAGAAAATGTTTTATCAGAAATATCGTTCCTGTTAAAGAAGACAACAAAATCAGTGCAGTTAAACAAGAAACTGAATTTCGAAAACTAGAATTAATCATGCGGATTGATTATTGTTTTCCAGTTGTCTGAAAATTGCAATTTTCGGCCATTGATCGTCAAACAACGGATTTAATTTTTTTGAAATTATAATATTAAATTTGAATTTTCTAAATAAATTATTTGGCGAGATGAATTTTCAAATAAGTCTTCATAATGTTTATTATTATTCTATTTTATTTTGATAAACTTTAAAATAAATTTGATGAGAAAATTTGGGAGTTGTCATGAAATAGAACACGTTAATTTTTTATATATTTTTAGAAACATTTAATAATTTAATGCAAATGAACCATTTTATTATTATTATTAAAAAAATCAAATTCTTTTCTTTTTTTCAACGAATTTCTATACAAATCCCAAAGTAATTTTCCTTCATATGAAAACCTTATTTTTATATAAATATTTTGTTTTTAACAAAATAATTTTCCTTTTTCCTGTGGCAATATCAAATTTTATATGATAGGAAAAACAAGGGAAAAATATTCGTAGAAAACTCCGAACATCGTGAAAAATAATGTGTACTTAATCATATTAAAATCCTGAGATTTATAATTACGGTTGCTCTTCTTGAAAGACGAAAGAGTCTTTAGGTTGCATTAGAGCTTCCCTCTTTCCCGAGATTATAATTATTAATTCTCACTTATTTCGTCGACGAAAAAATGGCATTTCGTTAATCCAATTCGACTTTAAATTGAAAAGTTTTTTTTGTTTTAATATATGAAGTATCATTTAAACAGCAAATTTATCAGTTCAAATTAAAAATCATTTAAGCAAATAATGTTAAAGCGATTATATTTAATTAATTAATAAATAAATACAATAACTTTTAATTAATTTATTTGTAAAAATTAATTTAATTAATTTGTATTATTTTTATTTAATTTGTAATTAATTAATAAATAATCTAATATTAGAAAGATTTGATCGAATATAAATGTATAGAATTATAAATTAAATAATAATTAAGAAAGTCTTCAAAAATACAAAGGCACTTCAACCTTCAAATCTTATTTGTTCCTAACCAAGGATTGTCTTTCAAATGCAATATACTTTTGTGGAGTTAGTTAAAATTTTCACTCCGCCAAATAATTTATCATTTTTTTTAATTTGAAAATTTAAAATCAATAAATAAATATGAATAAACGTTTTAAAATTTAAAAAGTTAAAATGATTTTTAAATTAAAACTAACAAAATTTAATAATTATATAAAACCTAAAATGTTTACATTGATAACAATTGATATATTTTAATAGGAAAACAATTAATAAAAAATTTTAAAATAAATAATAAACTAATTGAAATTTATAATTTTGTTAAATAAAATGTTTGTTGTAAATTAAAATTTAATAGTTTTATGATAAAACTTTATAAATAAATTTTACTTATAATTTAAAAATAAATTTTACCATTGTAAGTTAAATTTTAAAAATAAAATTTGAAGAAAATTTAATAAATTGATTTTGGCGAAATGATTAAATTAACGAGAAATTTGTTCATATTTGTATTTGTATTAAATTTCTTTGATAAATATGAATTGTGGAATTTCTGATGACTATGTCCCAATATTTACATGCCCATTTAAATGAACTTTGAGTTATAGTTAAATACGACTCTCAAAAAACATTGGAGGATATTGCTAAAAAGTTTTCCAAAGAACGTACTGTTGAATTCCAGTATTTAAGGGTATTGATAAAAATCAAAAAAGCATATTCTTGAGTTTCATATGATTTGAGAAAAAAAACTTTAGCGAGTAAATAAATGCTCTTCTCTTTTCTCTCTACAGAAACTTTTATATAGCGGTTCATCACAGGAAATAATAGATGATAATTCACAAAAAAGACATCGCATTTCAGTGCAGAAACATTTAAGGAGTCACAAAACTAAAAATACTCGTGTAGCCCGGGCGGTCTCTCAGTTCGATCCCGTTCCAGAAAGACCAAGATAAAAACCAAAGAGAAATGGAAAGATGATTAAAAGAATGAAGATGATTTATATGAAATGTTTAGGTAAGAGGGGGGAATATAAACTGAAGTCGCTACTATTTGTGCAAATTGGAAACACTAAACGGCTTAAGTCCAAAAGAAGTAAAAGAAGAATCCAAAAAAGAATAAAATTGTCAAATCATTAAAAATAAAATAATAAAAGTTTAATAAAGTCAATTCCCAGTTCTAGATGAAAGTAACTAATCAAGCAAAGGTAAAGAAAATAAAATAAACAGAAAAATATGGGAAACGAAAGATCCTTCGGGATTCTAATCAGAGTAAAAAATCCTTATAAGTTTTATTTTTAATTTCATTATATATTATTATTAAATCTATCTCTGATTTTCTAGAGATTTTTATTTCTATTTTTCTCTCCTATTCTTTCTCTTTTTTAATGAAATACTAAGATTTTTAACATGTTTATATTTACAAGTTTGATCCTTGAACTAATTAAATAAGTTTACTAGCCCCCGAGTTTAAATATATATATAGATATACAGTATGATTCATAAGTCTGTTCACCCCCTCATATTTTGATTACTTATTTTCTAACTAAAAATTTGACGTCAAATAAATTTTTAATATTTGTTTATATATAGTTTTTTTATGCTACATATTTGAATTTATATATGTTAAACTCTATATGTTAAATATTGAAATTTTCATTAATGACTTATTTTTTTAAATTTTAGATAAATTAAATGTCAAGAGTATTTAGTGAATTTTTCGTGGAATGATTGTTGCGCTTAAAAATGCAGGAAGTACATGGAATCAAATAAATGTCGAACTATTTACAAGATATAATAGAAATATTTCAAAATATGGAATGCAAAAAATATGGGCGAAGTATTTAAAAACAGGAGAAGTGAAAGATCAGCCACCTCATAAACTAAGCACCAGCTTAGAAAGAGTGATTAAACGCATAAGTCATTTAAACAATGATATTTCCACGTTAAATATTACAAGGATATTTAATTCTTCTTCATCAATAGTCATAAGTAAGTCGACAGTTGAAAGAATTTTACAAAAATATGGAATACCGGCATTCAAAGCTGTAAAGAAACCTTTCCTTACCGCTAAACAGAGACAAAGAAGAATGCAGTGGGCTTCATTATATCAAAATTGGGATAAAGAAACTTGGTATTCTGTTATATTTAGTGATGAATGTATTTTCCAATGTTATAATCATCGTGGTAGACGTTGGATCAGACGAACTAGAAATGAAAGGTTCAAACTCGGAAACATCCATGAAACCATGACCCTCGGAGCCAAAGTTCATGTCTGGGGTGCTTTTCAGCAAACGGGGTACGTCTTATTAGAAAAGTAGAAGGTTCAATGAATGCTCAAATGTACCAGGAAACTATAATACATGACATTGATATTATTGGAAAGTGCTTGGTATTTCCAAAACAACAATTCATATTTCAGCAACATGAATTCATGCTCCAAGAATTCATGCACCACAACACCGTGCACTGTCGACATTTAATTTCTTAAAAAAAGAAGGAAGTCTACCTTTTACCATGGTCAGGCAATTCACCACACGCAAATCCTATCGAAAATGTATGGGGACTTTTAAAAAGGAAATTACAGACGATAAGGTGCACATCGTCAGAACAGCTGTGGGTGGCTGTTCAAAAAATATGGTACGAACTAGCAAAAGACTATTGTAAAAGTCTTGTTGAATCCATGCCTAGGCGATTAAAAATGATAAAGGACATGAAAGGACATTCAACTAACTATTGAAAGTTCCACGTAATAAATATTTTGTTAAAAATTTGATCTTTTTCTCAAAAAATAAGTGGGGTGAATAGACTTCTGAATCATACAGTACACACACACACACACATATATATATATATAAGGAGCATTTGTTAAGAAAAATATAGAGATGATATGATAAAGAGCTTAGTTCACAGAGTTTGTAGTTTATCTTTTAATTTTAAAACTGCTAATCATAGTTTAAATACTCTTAGAGGACGCTTGATAGATAGCATATACACAAAAAAGATAGATCACAATATTAAGGTTACATTGAAGAAATTATGTAGACATGCACAGCTTACGGAAAGACAAAATGAAAAAGAGCACAAACAAATAATCAAAATACCATATCTTGAAGGATTTAAAGAATTCAAGAAGAGTATTTGCAAGAATATAAGTAGTGATTAAGGAGTTTCAATGACATTCAGAGTTCAAAGCTTCCTCTGGAATAAATCAAAAACGATTTCAGGATCGCAAGTTAAACTGGTTTATAAATTTGATTGTCACGAGTGTCAAAACTCGTATTCTCCGTAGTCTTCAACGGCTGTGAAAGCTGGAGAACTGCGGACAAGAATACTAAGAAGTTGCATACCCTTCCTAACCTATGTACACGCACAGAGAGGAAGAAACACAAGATTGAAAAGATCCATTTGGACATCCTGGACATTGGACTCCCACATCCCATGAATATTATCGCGAGTAAAAGCCTTACTTCCCACAGTAAGACGGAAACTTCAGAGGAGTACGAGACAATCAAACAAATCTGGAGGGCGAAAATACAGATGGGGAAAAGATCAGTGGGAGAAAGAAGCAATCAATCTCAGAATGCCTTCGAGTGGACATACAATGGCTATTTTTGGATGATGTGGTGTATAGAGATTTCATTAACCGCATCATTCACAGAGGCCCTACATATATAAACTCCTCAATTCGATCAGGAAGATTCAATAGGACAAGAACAACTGTGCCGAAGCTGATCAACGTGAGAGAAAAAGTCACCAATATCCGTAGAAAAATGCTACAAGGAGTTTGCTGAAAAGAATGATCTGAACAGACACTGGAAAAGGGACCACGCGGTGTCCGCTTCAGCAAATCCTGATATGCTTAACGAGACACAACAACAGCAATTATCATTCCCATGTACACAATGTAAAAAGTAGTACAAAACAAAGCGGTGGCTGACCAGGCACCTCAACCAGGATCGTAAATTGGAGGAGACAGAAGAAATTGGAGAACCAACAATGACAACAGCACAAACCAGTACCACAAATTACACCATAACCCTCGGAGGGTTTCTCTGATTATACTGTAGGAAAGCTCACTATAAAAGTGTACCAGAAAGCACTGAAGGAAAGAGAAAATTAATAAACGAAACAAAAAATTATAATCTCATGATTCCATACTTTTTTGCTCACTGTATAAGGTTGCCTCAAAAGTTTTTGTCGCAAAAAATGATCTATAGTTGAAAGTGCCTTCTTTATCTACGTACACCAATACCTCATCACAGGTGATGTTTTGGGACAAGAAATCATTCCGGTTATAATTCCGGTTATATAATCCAATAGCTGTTGACAAATTCTTTTGCGATTATCTTTGTTCTGTTGCGTCAGAGCGTGTGGCACCCAGTAATTTTCCAGGTATCGGCATCCCATTGTATTCAAGTGTCGGCACACCGTGGTTTTATCCTGATTAATTCCCTCTGCAATGTTCCTCGTTGTTGCACACTTGTCTTCAGTCAGAAACTGGATTATCTTCTCGTATATGTCAGTAGAAGGCCGTCCTTCGCCGACTTGATCGTCTGTTTTAAAGTTGCTTTCATGAAAATTGGAAATCCACCTTTCACATGTTCTCTCTGAGACTGTTCCAACTCCAAGAGCCGTGTTAATTTTGTCAGTCATCTGTGAAGGTGTTAAATCCCTTTCCCAGCAATAGTAAATTAATTTACGAATATCAGACCGATTAAAATCCATTAGGATGATGAAAATGTTCGAAAATGCTATTATTTCATTAAAACAAAAATTCATTTAGAACCGAAAATAAAAATTATTGGACATAAGTAGATCGCAAATGCTATTTTATCTAATTCACATTTTATTAGGGATTGCAAATATATAAGATTTATATATGTGATGCAAGGATATCTGCATTTAACATAGATATATGTGTGCGACAAAACTTATGAAGCTACCCTATATACCGTGCGATTCATAAGTCGTCGTCTCAAGATATGGAACTATACTGCGATGTAATGTAAAACTTTTTGAATATGATATAAATGTATTACGAAATGGTTTTTTACGCAGTACAACTTGAAGACATGAAAAGAAAAAGGTTTTACAATAATTGTTCAAAATGTTCACCATTTTACTGCAAACACAGATTGCATCGCTCTACAAAATTCGTGTAGCATTTTCGAATGATGCGGTGATTGATTTCGATGGCGTAAACTCGATCTTTGACGTAACTTCATAGCCAGAAATCAGGTATCGTCAAATCGGGAGACCGAGGATGACCATTCCTGGGGTCCTCTACGACCAATCCATCTTTGTGGGAAATGTTCATCCAGCCACGTTCGCGGTGCAATGCTGAAATGCGGGGCTGCGCCATCATGTTGATACTAGTGTTGCCTGTTATCCCCAACAAAAGGTAGCAAATTTTGATTCAGAATGTCGACATATCGTACCTGATTCATTGTTTCACGGATAATACTGAAAGTTATTCCAAGGTCGTAGGAAACAGCTGCCCAAACAGTTAATCCCGGTGATTTCATAGGCACACGAATCAAACGATGTTCATTCTCTTCAGAATAATAAAAAAGATTATGATTTCGCACATGACCATTAAGGTAAAACGATGCCTCATCAGAAAAAAATAATTCTTCTGCAAAAATTGGTGCCATTTTCGTTGATTATCCAAGAACAAAATTCAATTCTTCGATTTGTTAACTCTTGTTGAAAAAAAAACTTGAAAGGCTTTACCTTTTCTTGCTTGAGGTAACGATGAACAGAACTCTGCGAAGTACCAAGGACACGTGCAACCCGTCTTGGATTTGCAGTATCGTTTTCTTTCACATACTGAACAACACTTTCCTTCATGTGTTCATCAGATGGTCTTCCTGATCGCGGTTTTGTTGACAAATTCCCCGTTTCTTCGAATTTCTTCTTC
>MQRK01187045.1:3793-23433 GCA_001938485.1 Girardia tigrina | reverse complement strand
AAAGTCATAATTAACGATGGAAAATATTTTGATTAGAATAAAACTTATTATGTCATATAAATAAACTTGTCTGTTCTGCAAAAAAATCCAAAAAACTAAGTTATACACCTAATACATGTGAATGAAACCTGTTGGTATGTTCCTTCCACCAAATGTGTTGATTTGCAAATCTTCTTTGAATCAATAAATACTTTCTTTCTTCTTGATGTCAAATGCCCCTATGATCCCATGCACAATCTTGAGAATGCTGACCAAAAGAATGTGAACAAATATTTTTCCTTAATGTTAAAAATTAAAGATATATGTGGTTACAAAGTCGTCGAAATAGAGCGGAAATCTTGAAAGTGAAAATGGAGAAGATCCTTAACCATGTATGGAGCAATATACGTAATTAGGGTGTGCAATACCAATATTACCGAAACCATTATTATCGGTATTCGGAAAGAAAATTAACTTCGGTAATACCGGTATTATGGAATTTGAAAACCGGTATCAAAAGTAAGAATTAAAAACTTTTATCCAAATACGATATTTACACTATTTCTGAAATTTTTAAATTAATTTTTAGTAAAATTTATTTTAATTAGATTTGTTTTAATAATTTAAATTCTTTTTTATTTACAATTTTATGTAGATTAGTAATTTATTTGTTTAATTTTAATATTTTCTATTTAGAATTTTAACATTCTATATTTCTAATTACAATAAATAAGATTTGCTCAATCAATGAATACTTATTCAATAGTTGTATGGGGCAAAAGCTATATATTTTTTTACTTTTTAGTTGTGGGGTTTTGAACAGATAAAAAAATAAAAAGTGTAATTTGTGTGAAAAAAATTTCTCTCCAATGACTGAGTTTTATTATCACTCGAGTGATTTGCCCAACACATCTAACAAGAACAATGCACGTCCACATAGAAGTGTAAAAGTATAAAGTTGGAACTAAAGTCTGAAGTCACTGCAAATACGGAATTTATTAAATAATTCTAACACGTAAAACCATCGATTTAAATAAACGACATTTATGCCACATAAAGTTTTGTTAGTTATTTAAAAAACTAATTAATTTTTTTATTTAATTTTGTATTACATAAATTTTATACATTATATATTCTTAGGAGCATTTTGATATAATAATCGCATTAATCGAAATTTGGTTCTAAACTAAAATCAGAATTCATGATACAACTTTTCTATTTATAATATTACAATTTTTAAACAAATTTATGAGGAATAATATTTTTCATTTCCAAATTTGTATAAACCATATATCAACATTTTAAATATAAATATAAAAATATACCCATTTTAATTGGTGAATAATTATTTATTCAGAATTTTAAGTTTTTTATAAAAATATGAAAGTTATGTGTTTAACTATTTTATCTTAAATTAAAAATTTTTTATTAATACATTTTCAATGGATTTACAAAATTTTTGTTTATTTGATATTATATTATTTGTTTTTTAATTTACTCATCCATTTTAATTTATTTGTAACATAATTCTTGATTTTGGAAAACTTTCATTAAAACTTTATTCTTGATTTTAAATTTAGCTTAAAAATTAATTTTTGATTTTTTTAAAAAAACTTAACTTTAATTATTTATTACAATTTAATTTATTAAATTGTTTTTTTCATTTTAACTTAGATTTAAAATTTTGTATACACTAAAACCTCGATTTGCGTCGTTTTCGAAGTTGCGTTGTTCTTGAAATTTCGTGATTTCAGAGTTGCGTCGTTACAATTTCGATTTTCGTTGCGTAAATTTTATATGTAAATTTTATATTATATAAAGGGGATTTCGCATTTCGATTAGGGGATTTCCAGGTAAAATAATTTTGAAATAAAAATAGTTTATAATGCAAGGAAATATTTTATTTAGTACTAATCAACAAAATAGTTATATAGGAAAATGAATTTCGATTTGCGTCGTCATTTTCGGGCCCAATTAACGACGCAAATCGAGGTTTTAGTGTRCTGCATTTTAATTAGATACTGGAGTTTAAATATTTTAGATGTTCAAAAATTTCAAATTGACCAGAAATCCTAACAGCATAGATTCTTCTATAAAATGTTATTGGTTTTAGGAACAAGTTAAATGTCAAAAAACGTGAAAAAATCCAACAATTGATTTTCCATGAATTCTAACTTAGTCGTACTGCAGCGGAAGGTTTAAAAAATTTGCGAAATAAATGGCCAAGATTTCAAAACTGAAATAACATTTTTCGATGATATGTGAAATTCCGCTCCGTCAATACACATTGTTGAAACTTAAAGCGCTCAGGACGCATAATAACCATTGATAAAATAGCGCTACAATGCTTCATTGCAGCGAATCCGATCAAAACAACGCGCGAACTAACCGCTGAACTCCAAACTAATGAAATTCAAAAAATCAGAAAATTAACGATTATTCTTGGCTATTGCAGATATTCATCAGTGGGGAATCGCAAAGGATTTTGACATATAATAAGACGTGAGTTGTCTAAGATAACAGAAAATGCAAAACCCAATAACATCAAAATAGGTATTGTTGTGCGTTTGGAGGATGGCATCAGAAGCTGTTCAGATGGTATTCTTTTCGCGCGGTCAAATCCCCTCTGACGTTTACTGCGCCCAATTAAACCGTGTTCAGGCCACTTTACGTGTTTGTAGTATCAATATGGCTCGTTTTTGTTTTCAATAAGACCACGACAAACCTTATTGTTCACGCCGGTCAAGCCAAATTTATAATGTTTTTAAGCATTCAACATATGGCCCAGACGTTACCCCATTTGATTATCATCTTTTCTGGTCACTGGAACGTTTCATTTTTGGACTCCGCTTCATTAAAGATTAGCACTTGGAACGGGCCCTTCAAAAGTTTTGCGATCTAAAAACCCCAGATTTTTACAGCCACGGCTTTTTCCTGTTGTAACTTTGTTAGAGAAGAATAATCGAAAGGAATGGCGATTACATTAAAGAACACGACTTCCTGTTATTGTAAAAGATTGACTTTTTATAAAATGTTAATTTACTGCTAAAACTTTCGTTCAAACCTAAAATTAGGAAAATTATATGAATATAAGTTCAATTTATTGTAACATCCATTTTATTCTCCTTATATTGTTTCTTCCAACTTATAGTTTTTTATCACATAAGATAAAATAAAAGAAGCTGTTGAAGTTAACTGAGAAAGACAGGAAGAATTGAACTTTCGTGACTATAATGTGACTTTGGAATATTTTTGAATTAACTACATTTAACTTAAAGGAAATTAAGTTAAAAAAATATTTCAAAAATATTTTTCATATTTTTACCTTTTTTATGAATTAGTCAAAGTACCTCCATCAATACATTTTATCAATCACAATGTTTTAATTTATTTGTAACAAATTATTTTACTTAAAATAAAAATAAATCCATACTGTGAGATCTAAATTAAGGCAATTAGATTACTGACGTTAAATTAAATTGAAGATGTTATGTATTAATTTTGAATTAGTCTTTTTTTTGAATCATCTTTAGTAATTTCATTTCAGGCATTTATTTTATTAGATTTTTTGGTGACGTAATTAAGATTCTTTAGAATGTATTTCTTTTATTTTTATTTTATTCAACTGAATTTGTTTGTCTCGTTCTTTAGCGTATCTTTTTCGACTTACAATTTTAAATTGTGTTACTTTGCTACACCAAAGAAACCAATAGGTCATTATTACTATACTCAAGGCAAGGCTTATATATCCCCATTCGTTTTCTTTTATAACGATGAACAAATCTATTTGTTCTATGATAACTGCAGAATCAGGTACGACTACTGGGCAACATCATTAGATAGTAACAATAACAACTGTTCATTCTACAATACGGGAAAATTCGATGTTTATGATGATCCATCGGCATTACAATATATACTTCTATATGGATAGTCTGTAACATGTCTGATGGGTATTTACCCCGAAATGGTAGATGTATCGGACAATGGGTGATTTACATTAATCATTATCTGTATGTAAGATCTTATAGAAATCTTCAGACGATTTCCACAAATGAAACGTTTTGTAGAAATAAATGTTTGAGTAACTCGATATGTGGATTTATAAACTTTAGACATTACGATAGTAAATGTGAACTTGTTCCGAAATGGCCTTACAAAAATTTAAATCAAACGATTTTTAATGATTTCGAAGTTCATAAGTGGACTTGTGTTAGTAATTGTATAGAACGAATTACAGCTCCCGGAAATATATTCAAACCTTTAGATGAGAAATGCACGGGAAGTTGGTCACTCTCAAGCAGGAACACAAGAGTGAATGGAAGGGATATCACAGGACTATTTTTCCAAACACAAGTTTACACAAAATGTATTGATGAATGTAATCAACATGCAAATTATCTAACAGCATTATATAATGTTACATTTTCCATTTTACCGTTCTTCCAGAAACTGAGACTCGTTTCCTTGTGTTTCAGTGGAAATGTATCCAAAATGACTCACATATTTCTGCAATGAATGAAGATGAGAAACGATACCAGAGCTTAGGAATGAAATGTTATCAAATTAAAAACAATATTAATTTGTTCATTGGAAAAGATGAATGTGGTAAACACCGATATTCGTCTTCATTTATAATATGTAAGAAAGATAACAATGAATTTGGAAAAATGGAATTGGACATGAGCGAATCTTGTCTTGTTAACCAAACTTATTGGGCCTTTCCTCCTATAATCGTACAGATGAATATTTTTGGATTGCAATGGATGAATTTGACTAAGTTCTATACAGGTATTAAACAATATTGGTTGGCTTATTTAAATGATACCAACTTGCAAGAAGTAAATTATATTACATGCCGCAGTTTCAACGCTTCATATATTCTTGAAAAACTTACAGATAAGGACAGAATATCAAGAAAACAGTGGCAGAGTCAAGAACCAAGAGGACCTTTATATCCATTAAAATCACCGGTTTTTATAGACATATCATCATCACATACACCTCACCATGGTTGTAAAACTCGACCAGCTTGTACTGATAACTTACCAGCTTTGCAAGTAAAATGCTTTGACGGAATAGGAGCTCATGTAAAAATGTCTGATATTCCTTATAATTTTATGATAGATCAAAGTGGACATATTTATGAATGTCGAGGTTGGCATCATCAATGTGATTCAGTAAAAGGAAATAATTTCAGAACTATTAGTATAACATACCTTGGTTGGTTTAAGGATGAGCTACCCAATGAAAAGTTTTTAAATGGTCTCAAAAAATTGATAAAACATGCAGTTGATCATGGACATGTTAACAAAGACTACAAGTTATTTATTCAACAGAATCTTGGAAGTACTAAAATTCTGCAAAACTTAAAATTAGTTATGAAAAACTGTTACCGATATAAAGGATTTATGCCTGAAAAATGTACAAACTATTCTCTTTTAGTCATCTGTTTCAATGTGATTGCCGTTTTGTTGATATGTTTTTGTCACACATTTTATACTTAATGTGTTCTTTTAAAATTTTTTGTAACAAATGTGAATTCCTCAATTCTGGCAGTATCACCTTTCGACAGATATTTCCCTGTAATTATGAAAATGTATCTCAAGATTCCCTAATTATAGGTAACATTAACTGCAGGAATCACTTTATCATTCATGAGAAATCCTCATTTATATCCTCAAAAAACTAATCTAAAACGGTCAATATTATCAAATTTTGGTTCTTCAATCAGTTCCTTGAAACACTAAATTCTCGTATTCATCAAAGCACTTTGAGTGCTTATATGATGGAATTTCCTCACATCAAAAACACATCCTTCATTTATGAAATAATTATGATGAGAAACGATACTTTGTGGAGTTGTAAGAATTTGGTTCTGTGTAAATGACATTGGTAGTTTTGAAATGTTCAAAAGTCTTGTTAAATCAAAATGCTGCTTTTGTTTTTATTTCAGAATAACTCATATTGATATGGGAATAGTAGCAAACAATTTTCGTGTCATTGAAGATTCATAACGTGCATCCAGATCTTATATCAATAACATCAATTACTAATATAACTGAGCTTATGAAGTTTGATATGAAAAAGTGTTATAATTTTGATAAGTTATATATCAATAATTAATCTCAATGAACCATTACTAAATATAAAGTTTAGTATTTAAATATTTACAATGTTAAATGGTAAAAAATGTTTTAATACTAACAAGTTAATGCGTGCACTTCCATGGAGTAATGTCTGCTGTTGGGTTCTCGGCCAAGAATAGAATTCATTAAAACGCAAAACTTTATTTCAATCACAATTAACAATTATTCGAACAATTTTTGTTAAGGAGCTTTTCTTTTGTTTTCTTTATGACCAGATTAATTATACATAAAAATACTAAATTATAAATACTGTTAAGTTATTTATTGAAAGCGTTATTTTACTCATTAAATTTATTATTTTTTTTAAATTACATTAATTTTACTGATTTACATTTCAATATTTTATAAAATTTAGTTTAAAATAAATTTTAAAATCTACATAATTTAACCACAAAAAAGTTTTGCAATATTTTATTTAAAATTATTTAAACTTTACTTATTTTATTCCACTGTAAAAACATATTTTAACTAAATTAACAAAAGATTTATATTACTCTAAAATTATTTTAACTTTTTATTTCATTTTAATTGTCGTGTTCCCCCTTTTTTCCAACATTTTTGTAACCTCAGAGCCCCCATCCGCTTTTTAGTTAAACGGCAACTCTATCACACTATTTACGCTCCTTTATCTTAAAACTACATTCATGGGGAACAGACGCGTCTCCTCCACGCACATCAACAAGTTGTGTGTACTTCGGAGCGCCTTCGGGTTCTCTACCAGTATCGAGTATGGCCCGACTGGCAACTCAGCTTCTGGAGGGGTTGATGTTACTAAAGCCTGCATTTTAAATTACACTGGTGAATTATTAAGGTAAGACAAAGAGAGCCCCAAGGAGATAAACGACGGTCCATCCGCGTGCCCCTTGCATTCTGCGGCCGTCCTGCGTCGCCTCCAAAAGGTTCTTTGCCTCGATGAAAACTCGTTATCACAATCCTAGTTATCGTCACACACCCAATCTATCGATATACATTTCTGAAAATTATTTTCTCAACAATAATGATCGTTGGATAAACATTGAAATTCATATTGTTTGAAAACGGAAAAAAAACGTTAATAAAATCAGATAATGAAACATAAACATCAAGTTGAAACTAGAAAATTTAAAATACAATTTGAATAATTCTTAGCGCCTGAATACGTCTAATTCCAAATTTCGTTAATTCTTTACTAAAATAAGCAAATATGATTAGAAATATTTTGTTTTTAAGCAATATATACATATATATACACTTGATTATATTTATATTTAATCATATTCGTCTTTAACTCTATGAATGTTATCATTATCATTTAATATTTATTATTCTATTATTCATTCCCTTATGCCTCGACGAGTCCCTACGGAGGAGGCCTTTATAATCCCCTAGACGTATCGTTAAATTAACTTGTCCTCGAACCATTAAAGTTGACAAAATAAGGTGAAAAAGTTAAATAAATTAAATCATTAAATAAATTATGTTAACTATTAAATCAAAATTTAATAAAATAATTCAAAATAAATAATTCAGAGATAAAATCCAAGACCTCATTAAATAAAATATATTAATTATTAAAACAATATTAAATAAGATAATTCAAAATAAATAATTCAGAGATAAAATCCAAGACCTCATTAAATAAAATATATTAACTACTAAATCAATATTAAATAAAATAAAAGTGATATTTACAAATACGCTATCATAATACCTCTATTAATTCGGATTTCGGCCTGGATCAATTAGGAGGATGGATCGCCGGAAAAATTGTCGTAGAAAAACGATGTGAAAAAATTGTGTTTTTAAAATTATGGGTTAAGTTTAAGTTTTTCTTTTTTTATTGTGTTTTGTGTGTGTAGTGCGTAAGTCGCGTTGTGTTGTTCGGTGTGCCGGGTTATTGACTTATCGAGGACAGGATATGGGGTTTTTCGCTGATTTATGATTGCAGTTCGGGTAATCCTCACACCGGCTTATCATGTTGCTCTGATAGCTGGTTTACCTGGGTTGGTAAGATTTATTCTGGGATGTCATACGTTTATCAGTTATTTATCTGATTATTTTATAATTTAGGTAATTATGCCGCTGTATCGCTTCATGCGGCCCACACCTGATTTTTGAGGACTGGCCTCCAATCTCCGCGACTGTACCGGCATTCAAGTGGACTGTGCAGTTCTGGTAAACATGTCATAAAGGTGTCCTTATTTAATTATCTCTCACCCAGGACGACCCGGAATCCACCTACACAGCTGTCTGGCAATCGGATGATGGTTTGTTTTTAATTAATTTTCTTAATTAATTTCAACTTTATTTTGCTTTTCAGGGGCTTCTCAAGGGTCTACGTCAACACTTGCCGGCTTATCTCAGGATTATGGGTATTCCACTACCAGCAATCCTCGTCTAGACCCCTTTTCCCGGCTTCTATTGCCTTCAGGTGAGCTTTTATAGTCTTCTCAGGGTTTTTGGTTTTAATTAATTTGATTTTCTCAGCTCACAGTCAGTCTCAACATCTTCGGCCGCAGACGCGTAGTGTAACAGGCCTCCCAATTTCATCAGTCGCTCCACATGCTCTGGGGCCTATCTACACACACTGGTTATAGTCGAGCTAGACTATGACCAACTCATTCTCCTTTCAAAGGCTCCTGGCGTGTGGGGTTGCGGCGTTATTGGGTTGCTCAGGATCTCCAGCGTAACATAATATTTACTTTAAAAACCATGTTTAACATCTATATAATTTAAATACACAAATTAATTTATAATATTTTAATTTATTATTATACAACTACAATTTATATATTAATTATAAAATTTTTAATGGTTGTTTTATTTTTAAAAAAAACCAACTGTTTTAAAAATTAATTAGAGATAGTTTCTTAATTATAATTATTTTCAATAACTTGTGATTTTAGATATTTGCTTATTTTAAATATTCAAAAATTTTAAGAGCGCACCAGATCCTCACATCTCCCATTTTTAAATTATTGCGATCGTCCATATACCCCTACTATAAAAACAGTCTTTTTTCCGTACAAAATTTTTTTTAATAAAATTAAAATAAAAAATGCACCTTTTAATAATTTAATAAATTAAACAGCCATTCAACATTTTGTTAGCAATATTAAATTTAAACATAGATTCTTTTAAATATTTAGGTAAGGCATCATTTTCGATACTCATCATTTGTTATCTCCTTTTCAACTTATTCGATAAAGATTCAACACTTTTTGTATTCACACCTGTAATTGGATCAACAAAAACAGACTGTGGTTTACAGTTTTCTCTTGTAGGAGAAAAAAGACAAAATCAAATTATTGCTCTATTCCAGAAGAGTGATTACATCATTTATTATTATTAAGAACACTATTAATTAACAAAACTCTCGTATGCTTGCATCTTTCATATTGATTAATATTTTCAAATTATCTGAATAAAAGTTTGTTATTTGCATATTTAAAAAATATGTATCTAATAAATTGTACGGGTACAACTGGGGATTGCCAACCGGGTTTTCCGGTTTGGAAGAAACCGGTGTTTTTCATTGTTTTGAAATCTCGGAAACCCAGTTTTCGTAATTTTATTAAAAATCTTTACATTTTTAATATTTGCATCATTATTTTCTATTTTTAATTCTCGTAATTCCAATAAAATACATTACTTTTTTTAAATTGTTTAAATATTTATTTAAACACATTTTTTATTAAAGAAATTATTATTCAGTATCAAGGAAAAGTAAAGAAAATTATAAATGTGTGATCTTTAAATCAATTTTTAATAATTGTTTTTTTTAGAAGTATGGATTACAAATTCGAGGAATACAAGAAAGTTATTGAAAATGACAAATCACTTTGGGCATATTTTCTTCGAGAGAGAAATGGTCAAGTGGCGAAATGCAAAACATGTTCAAAAGTAATGAAATGCTTAGTTGGATCAACTGGTGCACTTCATTCGCATTTGCGAACAGTAAACAAAATTACTGCTCTGAAACGAGGATTTAAAGATTGTATTGGAAGCAGTGAAACATCCACAAATTTATCCACGCCACCTACCAAAATTTATTTATCTAAAAAGCAAATTACAGGATATTTTCATTAGAAAAGTGACGATTCTTTGGCATCGGTTATATCATGCATGACTACGAAAGATGAAAGGCCTTTTCTTTATTCTGTACATTATCTGATCTAAGATCGCTACTTGAATCGAAAGGATTTCGAGATATACCACAATCTTCAAATACAATTCGGAAAATGGTTTTAAATTATGGTCAGAATATTTGCGATGTAATTAGAAAAAACCTCTCAGACATGAAAAAGCGAGGTCTTGGTTTTAGTTTGACTTTCGATGAGTGGACGTCAATATCAAATTATCGTTATTTAAATATCAACATTCATATTAAACAAAAATTTTGAAATCTCGGATAAATTCGCATTATTGGAAGTTTTCCAGCTGAAAAATGTATTCAGATCTTAGAAGAAAAGTTAATGATGTTTGATATTAGTCTGTCAAGGGACATCGTTTGCGTTACTACAGATGGTGCGTCAGTAATGAAAAAAATTGGAAGACTAATTAAAGGTGAACAACAACTTTGCTTTGTACATGCAATCCACTTGGCTATTTCTAACGTGTTATATTGTAAAGAAAAATCTTCTAGTTCCAATATTTCCAATGAATTTGAACAGACAAAAAATAAGGATATGAAATATATATATTCCGATTCCGACATCGATGACGACGACTTGTTGATAAATGCAATAGATCCTGACCAAATTAATTTTAGCGTTTCGAATGATGAATATAATCGCAAGAAGTTACTCATTGAAGTGGGAGTTTCCGTGGCGGTTCCCATTTGCAAAAAACAAGGAAAACACAGAATCGGATACAAAATTTATTGATCACAAAATAAATTTTAAACGATTTTTCGGCAGTTCGCTCACGGTTAAAATATGTCTAAATTGGTTTGAATTTGTGACACTCGAATTATCTCCGTTGAAACATTAAAACAATTGTTTTCGTTTTTTTATTTACATATTTAATTTCATGTGGAAAAATTCTTTGGTCGATTGATCCCGATATTCTTTGTGAAAAAAAAACTTCTGGGAATTTTAATTTTGTAATTATTAAATAGTTTTGCGACAACAAAAAATAAAAAAGAAATTTAAATTACATTTGAATAATATTTAAATTTGTGAAAATTTTAGCGTGGTTTGATTTTTTGTTGGAAATGTTCACTACATAAGCCCCCCCCCGGTGAGAAGTCAGAGACGGTTGAAAGCGCTGTTTTGATTATATGGGTACCGGATGTGTGGAGTCGGACATTCGCTCCCCTGGTGAGAATGATACAGACGCTTTCTGGTTAAGGGAATGGACTTTCGGCATGTCGACGGGACCATCTTCAATGGGTATACATGGCTTCAATTTGCAAATGTTGACGATGCGGTGGGTGCCATTGAAATCGATGGTTGCAGTGTTGGTTTGTGCATCGAAATGAAACGTGCGGTAGGGACCGGTGTATCGGGTTTGCAGTGAGTTACGATGCTCCCAAATTAATCAAACGAATTGCGCGTTCAGTAAGTCTTTGGGTACGTGTACCTTATAAGTGTCCTGTGGTGATGGCGCAATATCCAGATTTTTGAAGTGGTGTCGTGCTTGTTCCAAGTGTTCGTCGTTGCTGGGGCAGTCACTGAAAAAGATTTCATTCCCGTGTGACGTGTTTGACCCAAATAACATTTGGGTTGGCGAGGAGCCATGGCGACTGCTAGGGATGTTTCGCCAACCCTGTAGAATTAGGGGCAGTTGATTGACCTAGTATTTGTTGGCTGATATCGTCCTCAAGGAGTTTTTGAGTGTGCGGTGAAACCTTTCGATGAGCCCATTAGACTGAGGATGGAACGCTGTTGTTTTCAGACGTTGTGTTCCCAATCTTTTGAGGAGATTGGTGAATAAGTTGGATTCGAATTGGCAGCCCTGGTCCGTGATGAGGCGTTTGGGGACCCCAAATCGTGATACCCAATTATTGACGAAGATGTCGACGATTGACTCCGTGGTGATGTTCCTCATCGGAAACGCTTCAGGCCAGCGTGTGTTCCGGTCAATGATGGTGAGCAAATACGAGTAACCGTTGCATGGTGGTAGTGGTCCAACGATGTCCATGTGAAGGGTGTCGAAACGGCTACCAGTCGGGAAGCTGAGAATGGGCGGTTTCGTGTCTGTTGTTGTCTTACTGGCTTGACATTGTAGGCAACTTTTGCACCATAACTTAGCGTGGAGTATCTGGTCTGAACCGGTGACAACTTCTGGGAGTAGAATTCCAGTGGCTCCGGTGTGTCCCCTCGTGTCTGTGTCAAAATCGCTCTGACTGCGATGTTTGATGCGTCGGTCGTCAATGTTATTGGCAATGATCCATCTGGGTATCGAAGTGATGTGGTGTGTAAGATGTCCAGTTTTATTTGCTGAAACGCTTTGATTGCTTCATCAGACCATGACAGAGATTGCTTCTTTCGGCCAGAGGACATGTTAGTGAGTGGAGCCGGTGTCGCAGAGATGTGCGGGATGAATCTACGACAATAATTTACCAATCCTAGAAAACTGCGCATGGACGTGACAGTTTCCGGTCGCGGGAAATCGGTTATGGCCTTTATTCGATCTGGTAGTGGATGAATTCCATTTGGTGACAAGACGTGTCCCAGGAAAGTGACATGCGTCTGGAAAAACTTGCATTTCTGTAGTTTAAGTTTGAGTTAGTGATTGTTAAGCCTGGAAAGTGTCTCGAAAAGATGTATTTGGTTAGTGGTTGTGTCTGGTGATGCCACAAAAATATCATCAACATATGCTACAGTGTGCGGCAGCCCTTGAAGCACAATGTCAATGTGGCGCTGGAACGTCTGCGAGGCGTTACGCAGGTCAAATCGCATTCGAAGATATTCGAATAGGCCAAATGGTGTAATTACGGCTGTTTTTGGAATGGATTCTTTGTCTACTGGGATTTGGTGGTAGGCCTTGGCCAAATCCAATGATGAAAAGATACTACAGCCGGAAAAAACGTTGCAAGATGTCACTGATTAGTGGCATCGGGTATGAATCTGGAGTTGTGACCTTGTTCAACCCTATGTAATAGCCACAAATGCGTATGGAACCGTCTTTCTTTGGAACGATCTGTAGTGGTGCTGCCCAAGGGGAGCTGGAACGTCGTACGATTCCTGAAGCTTAGAGTTCAGAGAATTCTTTCTCGGCCAGAAGTCGCCGTTCATGAGATAATTCGCGGCGACGCTGTCGTACGGGTGCGCATGGTACGTTGACTATCACAGGGTTTGAGATACAATCGGCCGTACGTCCACTTATATTGGAGTTGTCAACTGTGTTTGGGAAGGTCCTTTCAATGAACTGTGTATGGTCGGTCAGCAAGGTACATACTTGTATGGCAGGTGCTGTGCTAAGCGCTGTTTCTGACTGTTGAGGTGGAAGTAATTTACGGTTCCCGCAATCAATGAGTATACCAAAGTTATCGAAGAAATCCGCCCCGAGTATTGGTTGCGTGACATCGGCGACCGTGAACGTTCATTGAAAAGATTGACCCAGTGAGATGAGGTCGAATGACAGACAGACTGTTCCATACGTGTGGACGATTGATCCGTTTGCAGCAGTTAGACGAGAGACTGAGCGTCGAGTCTGGGGATAGAAACTTTTGGGCAGGACAGAAATGGCAGAGCCCGTGTCGATTAAGAAAGTCATTTTGTTGGCAGAAGGACCAACGACGGTGGCATCGCAGACAAAGATACCGCAGCATTTGTACTGGCCTTCTGTGTCGGCAGCGAAGACCGAAGGTGAACTTAGTTTTTAACGGTTTGTATGAGCAGCCAGGCGCACACCGTTTCGCCTGATCCCCGTAACGGGAGTGATGCACACAGACAGTGTCCCACTCAATTTCGATCTTTACGTCCATCCAGTTGCATCCTGGCAAGCATTTTCTCGCTTCTTTACCGAATTTTGAGTGATACCAGCACATATTGAGACTGGGTGACTTGTTTCGGTTTGGTGTTTGGTGCTGTTTACGGGACTATCGTGATTTCATGTTGTTGAGAGCAGCTAATTGTGTCGTGACCGCTTGCATCTGTGCTTGTAACGTCTCGATTTGTGTGACGAATGTGTCTGGTGCTGCTGGTGAAGGCAGTTGTGCCGGTTGCATGTTAACGGCAAATCAAGTATGTGACTCGGTCAGTTGTGTTTCAATAATGTCGTCTGCAACTTTTGCCAGTTCGTTGAGATTTTTTGTGTTAGTGTCAGCTAGAACAGCTTGCACTAAGAGTGGAAGTGACTACAGAAAAAACCGTTTGAGCAGGTCGGAGTGAGGTCCGTTCGTGGTTCCTGGATGGATAGTTTCCAGGTTTGTCACAATTTTCGTCAAAAGGTGGAAGGTTTTTGTTGGCAAGTGTGTTGTGATTTGAAATATGTGACGAAAATATCGTCGAGTGATGGTTGAAATGAGCTGAAAATGTGCTTCTTCAGTTCATCAAAAGGTTTATCGTGTGATCCGATCGTTGTAATATGCGGTGAGATTGATTGCATGAGTTCCGGTGGAATAAGACATAACGCATGATGGAACATGGCAGTTTGATTCGTAATTCTCTGCAGGTGAAACCGCATCTCCAGGATTCTTAACCAACCCTGTGGTATTCCATCTTTGTCCAAAAAATATGGCAGCGATGTGGGTGGCAATGAAATAGCGTTGATATCTTGCCCTTGTGTCGGGGTGTCATTCACTCCTCCCGGTAAAATGTCATTGACAGTTATGTGTGCCTGGTTGGGGATACCATACTCGATCAATGTGAGCTGGGGACGCAGGGGTTTGGTGTTCCAAGATAACCAGAGTCGGCGACCGTGAGTATGTGATAAAATTGTTATGGCGTCGTTGATCGTGAGGTGGGTGCAATTCATAAGTGAGATTCCCCAGATGAATCCTGTAATGTGATGGTTATGTGATCATTAATAGATGAGGTTATCATGTTGTGTTGAATGTTTGTGTGAATGATGTTACGCTGGCGTTTGCAATCATGAAGCCCGAAAAAAAACCAAAACACTCAGTTACAAATAAAAATTCGATTTTTTGATGAAAAATATTAAAATAATTATTAAAAAAGTTATTTAAATTTGAATTAATTACATAATGTTTATAAAATGTATTAAAATCATAAATCCCAAAAGGTTTATTATTCGACAACAATATATCAAAATCTATCAGACCAACCTGAATTTCCGCTGTTTCGATGTCTGTCACGCGTACCGCGTTTACTGTCCTTGTTCGGCAGCCCGTGAGTTGATGAAAAGAGGTGTGGCTTCTAAACAGTGAGGAACGATTGAGTCGGAATGGATCTCGAAAACGGGTGGCTCGCTCGTCCGCGGTGTTGCAGCGGTGTCCGAGGCGGGCCGGAGAACGGTAATTGTAGGTTCGGAATCTGACGTCAACATTGCTGACTTGGGTGAGCGATTGCGAGTTTGAGTCGCAAGCATTGAATCAGTGTTTACTTCTGACACCAGTGAAGTGGGAGTTCTCATTTGCAAAAAATAAGGAAAACACAGAATCGGATACAAAATTTATTGATCACAAAATAAATTTTAAACGATTTTTCGGCAGTTCGCTCACGGTTAAAATATGTCTAAATTGGTTTGAATTTGTGACACTCGAATTATCTCCGTTGAAACATTAAAACAATTGTTTTCGTTTTTTTATTTACATATTTAATTTCATGTGGAAAAATTCTTTGGTCGATTGATCCCGATATTCTTTGTGAAAAAAAACTTCTGGGAATTTTAATTTTGTAATTATTAAATAGTTTTTCGACAACAAAAAAATAAAAGAAATTTAAATTACATTTAAATAATATTTAAATTTGTGAAAATTTTAGCGTGGTTTGATTTTTTGTTGGAAATGTTCACTATACTCATATAGGATTACTACCTCTTATACATAAGATACAAAATGTTGTAAAACCTTTTCGAAATTCACCAGTGAAAAACGTCGATGCTGTCTAAAAATATATTGTATCAGAATTTGGAAAAGAAAAAAATTAGTCTTGGACACTAAGATGCGATGGAACAGTTTACTTTTTATGTTCGAGCGTTTTTATGAATTACGCAAATGCGTTTAAAAATTTTTAATCGATATGAAATCACCATATTCTTTTTCAGATTCTGAATTTAAACTTCTATCAGAAACTATTGCTGTTCTTTTACCAATAAAATTGGGAATCGAGTCACTTTGTCGGCAAGATGCAAAACTTTTGACTACATATGCGACTTTCAAATTTATACTTTCCCATTTAAATAAAAGTAGGGGCCAGTTGGCATTTGATATGAAAATGGAGCTATTACATCGATTTAAGGAAAGGCGAATAGATTTATCTACTTTACTTCACTATCTTTATAACAAATACCACGTTGTCGATGCCGAAAATAATTTACATGCTGATATTTTCTCCGAACTTTCAAAAGCATCGATTCTTAAACTTATTGTTCAAATTTTTAATAGAGTGACTAATAAATCGAATCATGAAGAAATCTTGTCAAGATATGGCGATATTATGGAAGTGGAAGATGAACAAATACTATTCCAATCTGTGGAAGAAATATGTGAACCACCAACGGTGGATGTGATGAAACATTTGTTACAAAAAGCTATTGACTATCAATTAACGGTTCATCCACAGAAAGAAGACCAAACTGTTCCTAGTCTAAACACTAAAGTTCGCCGGGAGTTGACCCAGTTCGAATCGGATGGGGTTAGAGGCCCGGAACTTGAGAGAGTGTATAACTTTCTTCTATCAATTCTACTGACAAGAGTGGAAGCAGAAAGAGCGTTTTCGGTGGCAGAAAACATATGTACAAAAATTCGATCATGTCTAGGTGACGACACAATAAACATGTTATTTTTAATGAGATTGCATTTTCTAGAACCGAACTATTTATATTATTATATTACTTAAATTAATTATAAATTCAAATAATTAAAAAAATCGATTCCTCTTATGGATAATAGTATAATAATATAAATAGTATAAATAAAATATATAAATATAAATAATAACTTCATAAAATAATGTGATAATAAACACGTAATAAATAATTTTATAATTAATGCATAAATAATAAATAATATGATAAATACATAAATATACCAATTTTAATATAGGTAAAAATAACATGCGACACTATGGTGTTTGAAGTAGTGGGTACACTACATTAGCCCCCCTATCGATAAGTGGAACGTTAAAAAGAATTAGCAAAATAATTTTTTTGAATCTTCTTTGTACGTCGTTGTCGAGTAGAAGGAACTGTTTCGTTTAGTGGTTTTTGTGAGCAGAATCTGATTCTTTTATTCTTTACCTGGGTAGGTGTATGATTTATTTCTAGAATGAAGGAGTTCTTCTTTTGATCGACAATTTTATATGGACCATCTAATGTGACATTTGTTTTGTCCCTGACTAATGCCAAGATATGATTGTATAGGTATGCATTTGTTTCTTGTCGGGGGACACCATTTCCAGTCATTGTGTTAATGTCGTGATATGCTTCAGTTATTTCTAAGTTTTGTTTTGTTTTGAAAATAATTTCTTCGTCTTCAATGTATGAACCATTGGGGGTCTGTTTTTCGGTGATTACATGCCATGGATTTTGAATTGTCTTGTTTAAGTTTGTGACTAGTTTCTCTTCAGTATTTTCGGTTCGTGAATGAATATTTATGTATATTCTGATTGGTATATGTTGAGTTTGAATTTCTCTATCGATGGTTTGTTTTATTGTAATGCTATTGCTTGGATCTGCATTTCACTGTCCAAAGTATTTGTCCGTGGATTGCTTTTTATTGTTTGAGTTTCTCTGTTTATAAACCATGTGGTGTTCGTTGTTTGGGTTTCCATATCATTCGATTTTTTGTGATCTGTTTTTCTTCCGTTTCTGTTGATTGGCCAATTTGAGCTCTCTGTATTGTTTCTTATCTAGTTGGTTTTTTGGTGTGTATTATTTACTTCCTCGGTTGTTTTTGTTATTTCTGCGATTTCTTTCGTGAAATAGTTTTTTTTTATTTTTGAATTGTAGAACGTACGTGTTCTTGGTCTAATTATAAACGATGTTTGATAAAAAAGTACATGGATATTGGCATTTGTACGCTTTATCCTTAAATGTCATGTGATACCAACATATACCATTGTATTCTTTCAAAGATAACTTTGGACTTTGTTTATCATGTTTTTCTGTATTTTTTGAAAGGTTTTCTGGTTAAGTTCTTTTATTTGTATTTTTCATTCTGTTATTTCTTTTTTTAGGGATTTATGTTCCTGTTCAATGTTATTGATTTTCTGAATTAGGTAATTGGATTTTACCGTGATTATTCTGATATTTATTGTTTGTTTCTTTTACATTTTTTTCCTTGTCGTGTATCTTAAATTTTGTTTGCTTGTAAGGTTGTGTTAGGTTGTTGAATTAAACAATGATTTGGTTTATGTAATTTGTTGTTTTGTTTGAAATGTCTACTTGTTTGTGTATGGTAGTTTTAAATTTGTATGGATGCATTTTATCAGTGTAAATGTATGAATTGTGAATGTGTTTGGTCTCGATTATGTAGGTGAGTTGTGTTTTTACTTCTGACACCAATTGTAAAAGTAATTTTACTAACAACAGCTACGTTAATTTGAGGGCCTTGTGAAAGATATAAGGAAGAATCACTTTGCCATCATTGCTGAAAACGTCAAAAACCATAACAGTTGCTGGAAGTTTCGTGTGCATAACTACTGGAACATCATAAGGGTCTTTGCATGACTACCTGTCATTTTGTCTGTTAATTTTGTGGTATTGGCCAAATTTTTTCTTACCTGAAAAAAACCAAATCACATCTTCCTCTGTGCATTTTTAAATTTGTTTAAGATCTGCTTTTTTTATTTAATAAAATCTAACGAATATCGCCAATTAGTATCACGACCCAAATAATATCACCAATTTAAAAAATATTTAGTGATACTATTTGGTGATATCCGTTATATTGTTACATATATAAAACAGGAAGGACTCTGGTAACAGTACGCTTATAATGATAGTTTTGCACTGCAATTGTGAATGTTGCTATCGTTAGAGTTTTTCTTGCAGACGATTTTATACATTCATTTAAATATATAAATAGAAAATAACTATCCTGACTGTCCTGAAGTTCAAAATTTTTCAAATAATTTGAAGATTATGATATTAACCAGCTAAATGTGGCAAATTTTGTAAATAAATCGATTTTCCATCAACTAAGTACACGCTACTGTACGAATTTTGTTATTACAGCTCTTTAACAATCATATTTGAATTTTTTGTGATTGTCTTAGTATCTTGTATAGAATTCTTTGAACAGACTTTATGTTAATATGTGTTAACCCTTTCGCTCCTAGTGGTACATATACACCGCCCTACCAAAAGTCACCGACCACCGGTGTGTTCGCAGTAATGAGAGATTATGAGAATTTTTAAACGAATGATATATTTACAAAAAATAGAATGTATAATATTAAT
>MQRK01187035.1:33315-48561 GCA_001938485.1 Girardia tigrina | reverse complement strand
ATAATCCCATAATCTTTGAATACCTGTTAAAACTTATCAGGAATTCTTCTAACTTGTGCTCGGATCCATCGAATGTTTCCGGACCTTTGATGTTCGGAGTCACGTGGTGTGAAGTCGCCCTGTTAAGAGAACTCACACATTTGACAGAACATTTATTACATTCACAATTTTTATCATCTTTATGATGATCAACAGTAAGGCTTTCACTAGATTCCAACAATCAATTTTTCAATATCTCTCATTATAATCTGAACTAACTTGAGAAAAATATTTTATTTAAAAATATTTACTTTAAATTTTATTGGCTGAAATAAAATATTTTTATAGTTATTTTTAAACATTAATTTGATTTTAATTATTTAAAAATTTACAAAAATCAAATCATTAAAATTATTTAAAAATTACAATAATAAAAACTAAAAATTTGAATATTAAATCTAACTTTAAATAAATTAGTTTCAGATTATAAAAATTAAATATTGACAATCCATCTGGTTAGGAGAGGCACAATCCCAAATCAACATACAACATTTAAACATACAAAAACTACACAAAAACATCCACACACCAAATATTCCTCACAGTCAGGACATTTCTTGAGCAACCAATATTGTGTCTGAATGTTCTTTGTGAGCTAACACTGAATATTGCATAAAACTGAAAGGTTGATTTGCAAAATATACCTGAGCGAAATGGCAAAATATTTTCCTCAAGTTTTTGAATTTAAATTTTGCTAGAAAAAGAGTTTCCATGACTTCCGGACACTTTGTAAAGTTCTGTCTATTGGTGACCACTTCTGTGCTTTTGGGCCAGAACTTATTTATGCTCAAGGAGCTTTGATCTACTTATAAAAATTTCAATGTTAAATTAGAAGAAATCAAACTGTCTACATGACCTTTAAAGAAATGTTTATTTACTTCCCATCTTATAAGTCTATAATTGACCTCTATATATTCCTAGAAGAACAGTCGTGAACTTCTTAGGTTGAGATTTTGCAACTGTTAGTGAATTTACTTAAATTCTAATTTGGAGTTAAAGAATTAATAATATACGTCCGAGAAGTGTTATTCTAATCTTAAATAATGATGTATATCTTATAGACTATAATTATTACAGCACTCAACAGAAAAATGTTGTTTTTTTACAACTAATCAATTAAACGTATGTATTGTCAATTAGTTTGTGTGATATTGAGAACTATTCGTAATTTGATTCTTTTGGACACAAACCAAATACTTCTACCACCTGCTAAAGATGATAATAATTCAACAGCCGCGGATGTAAAATCAATATCGACATCTTCTCTAAATCAAATGTTTTCTCATGATTCTGTTGCTTATTTAACTTTAAAACTCATTTATGACAGAAAACTTGTGTCATTTTAGTTATTAAATCTTGATCATTTGTTGCAACTATGGATGAATCAATTACCCACGGATCAGAAAAGTTCAGAAAAAGAATTTTCAATAATACAAGGTAAAAAACCTTCATCTGAGATACAAAAATCAGCTACGTTGAATATAAATGTTTTCACCATATTATTTCAAAGTTTTTCTAGAACGTGCATTTAAAACTGTGGGTCGCTTCGTCTAATCTCCTGTTCATATTTTGCGAATTTTCGCAACTGTCAAACCTTTCATTCTTACTGCGTTTTGTTTTGTTTTCTTATTTTTCAACTTTAATGTAATAAAATTTTATCCCTTGCAAAACCGAGTCCTAGAGCTTGACATTATATAAAATATCTTAATCGATAATTAATGTTGCTTGATTTACTACAACTTTCCTCGAATTGGATCAAACACAATCCATAATCATACAAATATGGATTCCGTGAGAAAAAATATCTTAAAACTTGATATGACCATCTGTCCTTCTTCAGTACAAAATCCTAACCAACAACTTGATAAAGCTCTTTTCAATATGAAATGACCAAAATGAAAGAAAATAACACTTATCAGTCGCTGAATACGAATTCTAAATGGAACAGTCTTGATCAAAAATCATCCATCTTTAATCCTTTGAATGCAATTTAAACACTCATTCAAGATCAGGTTTTCAAAATAAAAAAACATTAACCAAATCAAAAACACAAATATTCTTAGTCAACCCAATAATTGCCCCTATGTTTCTGTCAGTTTTGTCTAATCTTGACTCTTACTCAATTTGTTTATAGGGATTTTTGTGATCTATAAGTTTCTACTGTTTTAATTAAAAAAGAAAGAAAAGTTTACTTATTTTGTAAAAAAGATTAAATAAAAAAGAAAAAAAAGTAAATCAAAAAAACAAACAAACAATGTTGCCAAAATGACATTCAAAAAGAATTGCTAAGATTAAATTACCACTACGTAGTGGTTTGTTCGAGAAATTTCAAGGCCTTATCTGATTGGCCAGATTTTATTATGGAGAAAATTGATCGATTTTTTTTAAAAATGAAAGACTAATTGTATAAAAAACATCAGGGGTTCGTGATTGATTTTTTATGTTGTAAAAATTATTTGTGACAGTGAAAAATTTTAAGTGTGTTTAAAAAAGACCAGTATTTGGATTACGAAAAAGTAAAGCAATTGTAAAAAAGATATTGTTTTGTCTTAAATGAAAAGCCAATATTATGCGTGAAATCAGAACAGAAGTTGAAGTCGATTCTTTGGGATTAAAAATCGGGATCGTAACTGCTACGACATTGCGTTACATCATGATCACCAAGTGTGGCCATGCTCATGTCGAGGGATTGAGATGCGCGTTTTCCAGGAGCGAAATCGCTCTCTTTTTCTCACATTGAGCGCACGGCATCAACTTTATACGATTCCGAGATCGGCCTGCTGAACGCTTGAGAAAGATTTCTCTTATTCATTATGTTGTTCGAAGAAAGATTCTAACCTTGAGTATTAATTATTTCAAAAAATGCAAGTCACCGGTGTTCGATAAAGACAAGACGAACATGCTGGGAAAATTCATTTATGAGTACACTTGTCGACCGAAGCGGGACGAAACGAGAAAACAATCGCGACTCTATTCGGTTCTCACCGGACTCAGAGCGAGAGATCCAATCTCGAATTTCCTCCCCCCTGTGTGAGAACATGAACTTTAGTTTCCCACGACACGGAAGTCAATCTCCGATGCCATTACGCCGCGACCGTGCTGCATCGATGTTTTTGCGATCACCAGTGCAATATATTAAAAATACGTCGAACCAAAGATTTTCATTGAATAATTAACAGTTGAAAATATTGAGGAGTTTTTTGTGAACAAGGTAAACATAGAGTTCCAGAACCCTTTCCGGAGGAGTAAACTTTTATTCAAAATGAAAACACACGAAGTTATAAAGCTAGAAATAAAAAAAGCTCGATGAACATTATATTGAAGTTGAGCATCTCTTTTCGGCACTATAATCTCTAAATTTATGAGCAATTATGATTGATTTTAGAAATTCAGGTAACAAGTCAATTTCCATTGCCATCATCTCTAAAAGAACTAGAGTTGGTTCAAACTGAAGAATTGGAAAACTTTCTTTGGAAATTATTCACAACTTTGATGAAAATATAATTATTAATAATATAATACATCTATGCGTCTCATAACATATATGCCGTGACAATAATATAGATTCACGAAACGCTTAATCTTTACTGTGAATAAATCTATATAAAAATGATTAAAAAAAATCAAACGATCTGTTTTATTATTCGTATTGATAAAAATCATGAAATAATTTTAAATCGGTCCCTCAGGAGATGGTACACATAAGAAAACAGATTTTGATAAATTAAATTTCCCATATTTTCACATAGAATCCGGAACTGAGGATCGACAAATCTGAAATTAAATACCTGGAATGGCATCCAAAAACATATTTCAACTCTGTAAAGTGTGACGATTAATGAACGGATGTCTTTGCCTACTGATTCCAAATTTCTCCTCTCAAAAAGTGCTCTTGCTGTGATATATGTCGACAAAGTTAGTGGAATATTGACTGTGATATCAAAAAATATTTTGATAAGAACAATTTTCCATGAATATCCGATGAAAACACGGTCGATTACGCGGTAATAGTTGTGACTGACGCAACCCATACACATGAGCGACTTCACATGAAGTGCCGTCCTTTCTCTGTTCCATTGAAACTTTCTCTCTTCTGTAACATTTCAAAGATTAATTAATGGAATTGATTTAATTTAATGGTTTTAATTATCTCTTAATAAACTTTTGCTTTTTCTCATCGAAGGAAGGGAAATTGACATATTTTAGGAACGCTAAAAGTTATTTTTGTTAATAATTTTTAACTTATCTCAGACTATATAGTAAAGGGACATCGAAAATCAGATTAATTTAAATAAAATGATAAATATTATTAATAAAAAATTTTTTATAAAAACAACCACGTTTTTCAAGCATTACCAATGCACTAAAAAGAGGAAAATAATTTTTTTTCTAGACATGTGCGAAATTTTATACCTAACCAAAAAGGTGGGGCGGATTTCTGAATAAATAGTATGTTAAAAACATAATATTTTGGTTTTAGAAACTAGAATAAAATTTTTAAATTTTAGAAGAATTTCGCCTATCAGGAAGTGAAAGAAAAGAAATTATTTTAAAGTTACTGCTTTTTAGTAACAATCAATTATTTCTATGCCCCACGTTTTTGGTTAGGTATAAAATTTCGCACATGTCTAGAAAAAAATTATTTTCCTCTTTTTAGTGCATTGGTAATGCTTGAAAAACGTGGTTGTTTTTATAAAAAATTTTTTTATTAATAATATTATTTAACTATTTTTAGTTATCATTTAGGAATTCAAATCTTTCGATTGATTTCGAATAACAGAAATGATAATAAAACCAAAATAACAAAAAAATATTATTGATTTTTTTCATAAAGTTAAAATTAGTTTTTATTATTTCTATTATTTTTATACAAATATTACTAAGCACTAAAATCTATTCAGTAAATTCACTTCTATCGCAATATTTCACCTTTTATAGTATTTTTAATTTTTAATTTTAATACTTCTACACTTAATTATCACTTGATTTTCACAATATTTGTTCAATTAATAATTTTTTCCGTACATCATTAACACGGATTATTTTCCCATATAAGACATAAGCTATTTAATTATAGCATATGCGGTTTATGTAGAGCCGTAAATGTTTTAAAATATTGTATTGTCATCGGAAGCAAGCCTGTATAAAAAAAATCAGCTCAATTGGATGACTGAAAGTGGTCGAAAAATCAATCGCAAGATTTGTTCCAGACAGACAAACAGACAGAAAGACAAGAAACCAAGCTAAGAAAAACGTGGTAAAAAGAAGATTACTGAATCAAGATAATACTTTAATTAGTAATTAAATTTATTTTAATTACAATTTTTAATTAATGAGGTTTGTTTACTTGTATGTAAATGACTATATAATTGATGTACTTTCGGGATTTGATGTACCTATTTGATTAAGTATTAATTTGTAAACTTCGAATACTGCCTATCGAAAGACAAAGAATTGTAAATCGAAACTTATTTCTAAAACTTATTTTTCATAATGGAAAAAAATGTATATGGATATCTCATCATAATTTAATACGATTAATTTCGACAGACAAAATTAACAATAATATATTCGAATTAATATACAGAAGTGATATTTGTGTAATCATCATATAATAAAGATATCCTTAAAATACTTTCAATAAAGATGAAGAGGATGATCTTAATTATAAAATTTTAGGCACAAAATTCTAAAATTACTAATAATAACTTTATTAATAAAGCATTTTTTCTCTGTTGATCAATATTATTGTCATTTTTCTTTAGCATATGTTCCTGGACAATGACGTCCTGAATTTTGAGTCACACCCATCACATTTATACTGAAAAACTAAATCAAAACATAATTATGTTGCATTGAAAAATAAACTGTTGAGCAAACTCTCTATCTCATTTGATTATAGTATAAGAAAAATGTATGTTCGGCACCATCTAAAACCCTCCGGGGGTGGGGGGTCACCATAACCATAGCAACGGAGGTCTTGGGTGGTGTCGAACATACATTTTTCTCTTACCGATATTTTCTTGAAAGATTCAGAAAATTGAAAAACCAAATATATTATTCCAACAGAATTAAGTTGCAATTCCGTTGCTCGGTAAAAATGTCATGGATGTGAATCTAAATGCATCGGTGTGACGTGTCATCATCTATGCAAACAAATTCATGAACATAATTGAAAGAAAAGTGAAAATAATATTGCGCAATACAGAAAGAACTAATTACATTGTGAAAACTAAGAGCCGTTATTAAAGATCGTTACAAAGAAAACACTATTTTGTTGTTTACATGGATCCCTGCCAACCGCGACTAACTGGAGACTGTTTTTCTCATCGGTAGAGAGAAAGTAATTGCCCAATGATCCAAGAAATGCAACCAGCTCGTCTAATCAAAAATCCGAAAGAGGTCCATGTGATACAAGAAGGCGTCATTCTTAAGGTTGAGGAGCTTTAAATCATTGGAAATGCAAATAAACCATTTCAACAAGGCTGCGATAATGCTGCTCTAGCAGCTTGCAGTGAACATCTATGTGACGACCGATACAGCTGCTGCCAAATTCAGCCAAATACAATCAGAATCAAGTCCCATCTGGGTAAAAAAAATTTGTGAATTTTAAGTAATTTTAAAATTATATCTTCACAATTTAATTATTACTGAAAGAAGGTAATGTGTGAAGCATTTTTGATGAAATCATTTGATTCTCAAATCAATATACACACTCATCTTGATTTTGTTATGACATTATAGTTCCAAATAAATTACTTTAGTAAAATAATGTGAATATATCATCGTTAGTTTTATCTGAAGATGACGGTTGATTCGTCGAAATTGATTACAATTAATTTTGATGAGCGTTATTTATGTTTTGACGATAAATTTCTTTCAAAAAATTTAGATCGGTATGAAATTCTAATTTTTGAATATAAAACAAAATTCTTCAGTTTATTTTAATGATTAATGTGATGTATTTAAACAAATTTTGCTGAAGGGTAATGAGATTGTGTTATGGTTTAAGTTTTTTAAGTCTTATTTTTCTCACAATTAATATAATTGTCATTATCATTTGGAACAAATTAAAAATGTCAATTTTGCAATTTCAAACATCTCACCGTTGCATCATACGTGATTAAAAAAGTAATAATTACAATCGCTGTAATTAATGACATTAATTGTACTGTGATTTGTTATTGTTTCTAATAAAATATCATTAATTACTTTTTAATGTATCTAAGGCATACAAAGCTGTCATCCATGACAACCAAACTCAATGTTAGTAACAATGATTTTCTTTGATAAATTATTATACAAAATATTATTATCAGTTTGTCACGCGATTTACTATAACCTTTTTAATTATAAAAAAAGCTTTAAAAAGTGAAATAAATGTATCAAATCATAAAAGACGAATCATATCTATATGATAGGATAATTTGAACAAAATTTTAGGTTATTTCCCTTTTTTCTAAAACAATAAAAATATTACTATTTTTAATTAGTAATTAATTTAATTTTAATTAGTAATTAAATTAAATTTAATTACAATTTTTAGTTAATGAGGTTTATTTACCTGTATGTAAATGACTATATAATAGACATCCTTTCGGGACTTGATTTACCTATTCGACTAACTATTAATTTGTAAACTTCGAATACTGGCTATCGGAAGACAAAGAATTCTAAATCAAAAATGTTAAAAAAAAATAATATTTCCGTAAATCAAGATTCCCGATTGAATTCTAAGCCAAATTCTACAAGACAAAAATTGGATTGAATTAAAATAATAATTCAATTAAAAACAATGAAGTGATAACTTATCAATTTTTCGATGTATTATGCTCTTTAGAATATATAAACATAAGCTGAACAAATGCAATTAACTAACAAATTTGCTTGGACTTTATCAGTGCATCTTGATGTTCTCGCGCGACTGAGAACCACTGATAAACTTACTTTAATTCAATTTTAGAATATAAAAAATAATATAACAGTCACAAGAACTGCTGAGGTTGGAAACATTTTTCGTCTTTCTAGAAAAAAATTTATCATAAAATATCAAATGTTATTTATTCCATGTTGTTCGTGTATCAAATAATATAATATTTAATATTATTCAATGAAACAACTTTTTGTTATCTTCAGGTAACTTATTAATGCTTCTTCTGTTAAAGTTCTTTTCCATGTAGGGAAAATAATAAAGAGATACGAGTGAAACGATTTTCGAAAACTTACATTTTTTAATGTATATGTTTTTTATAGTATTCTAATGCAGTAATCTCATGTTCTAATCTCAAAAATTTGAGAAGAGGATTAAGCAAACTTCAAATAAGCTTATTAACCATTCATTTCTTCATAATTATGGTATGCGACTTAAAATTATCCCGATTGAACACAATTCTTTTTCTGTATGTTAATTTGTTTTTTTACCTTATAACAAATTTATCGAGTTATAATCACCAAGCATTCACAAAGCCAAAATTTTTAAGTTTTAGCAACTTGAATTTTTACACTTAACTTAAAAATTAATAGTTCTGTTTTCATGAATACCTTGTTTCCTAAGAGTTTCGAATAATTTTCCAATTTTTTAGAAAGGTTTTCTTCTCTTAATGTTGTTCTCCTAAACATAGTCTATTTCTACAGTTGATATCTTTATATATTTCATCTTTCTGTCTTCAAGTCATACAGATTCAATATAGTCTTCATAAATTTTATTTTAAATACTAACACTAGAAATTTCTCATATTGTTAGATATTAACTATTCTTTCAGATTGAGAATTTTATTTTATCGCGGATCATCGAACAAAATTTTGTAAACAACGATTTTAAAGTACTTTTGCCCCAATATTTTCACTCTTGAATTTGTTAGAGAGATTTATTCTTTGAAATCTTAATAATAAATACCAAATGTGAATAAACGTTTTTTAAAATTCTTTTTAGAGTTGAACCTGTGTAATCCCTTCCTCTTAAATACGATAGGTCCAAAAATCCGCATTTTTCAAATAAGGTATTTGTTCTGACTCTTTCTATTCCAGCAAACTGTACATTACGGCATATTTTAAAATTACCTGCCATGCCGGAATAACCAGTATCTACTGTATTTTATTCCACACATATTTCTATTGAATATTTGAGAGCAACATATTTATAAGTGTCTATTATTTACAAAAAAAAGTACTTGCTTGATTTTAATACCTCAGAAATTACATTTTATAATATTTTTAAAGCTTTCAATATGTTTTTACAGTTTCATAATGTATCATCAGTAATGATAATTTAGTATTTGTTAATTTTAATGTTATATTTATAAAATTTTAGTTTTAATGGAATGGTTTTTAAAATTTCTTTCGATATTTCAAGATATTATTGAATAATAATTTTGTAATTAAATTTAAAAACATTTTGATGTTATTATCCAATAATATCTTTAATTCCATCGAACATACTAAAGAAATAATGTAAAACTATTATTTATAGGTGTACTAAAATAGGGAAGAATGGAATACCAAAAATACGTAGAGAATTACCATGAATGTATAATTATCAAACTTGCTTGTCTATGCACATATATGAAAGTCTAAAACAATACGACATCAGTATTGATTAAACATTCTTTAAATAAGAAACACTGAAATTAACAAGTAATAAATTTTATTTGTTTCAGTGTTTCATATTTATTAATAAAAAATTTATACAACAATACAATTTTTTTCAAAATATATTTAAAAAAAATACATATTTTTTAAACCCCCTGTCGGTCTATTTTTTTAACGATCGGTCAAAATTGACTATTTTTGTAAAATAATTATTTCACTGGGAAGAAACACAAACATTATAATTATTCCGTTATTTATGAGAAAAATAAAAAAAATCAGAAATAGGATACCCCGTGAATACACATGATTTGTGTGATATGGTCCTTCTAGTGAACCCCGTGTATAAAAGGTATAAACCGGTAAGGGGTTAATGTATTAATAAAATAAAATTTTGAATATTCTGATTATTGTTGGTTTCAAGCTTTGCTTAAAGAGACCATCAATATTCTGAATAAAAAAAATATGTATTTTTTTAAATATATTTTGAAAAAATTATTAAAAAAAACTCTTGAAAATATCTTAAACAAAAGTTTCAATATTCTTAATATTTTTTGTAATAATTTCGTACTGAAAATTTATATAATTAACAAAGGGAACTTTATAACCATTAAAATTTAGTACCGAAATTTTTATTAAAAATATCACATAATAATTTATTTATAAAATCTTTCCTTTTCTTTCCCTAATAATTTAACGGAGAAGAAACTTATTTATTTATTAAATTAAATTCGGTTTAAAATTAGAACAAATCACTTAAATTTCATAGGGAAACAATTAAAATCCTTCAATAAATTATACAATTTTTCTGTTCATTTATCAAAGTTATATTAATACTATAATAAATTATATTAAAGAAATTATTTGTAAACTTATTTGAAACGCAAAATCGTTTCAACAATTTTATAAAATTTTTTATTAAATTTTTTTTAATGATTTAAAAATGACAAACATGTAATATTTTATAACATTTTAAAAATTACTATTTAAAAAATTATTAATACTTGTATTCTCATTTTGCGTTAATTGTTGGATCCGTTGCGCAACAGTGTCGGCGAGACCACCAATAATAATATATGTACCAATGTTGGTAAAAAATGGATAATTTGTATAAGCTTGATTCTTAAAAGATTTTATTGATTTCAGAAATTTTTGCATAATGGTTTTTCTGAAAAAAAATTAATTGTTTTATTTCATCAAAAATTAAATACGACAAAATTATTAAATAAAATGTTAATGGATTATCAAATAAAATAACAATTAAATGCTATAATTGAAATATAATTAATTTAAAAATATTAGGTTGTCAAGTTTGGAATTTGTAGGTATGATTACAATAAATTCAAATAGTTGTAATTTGACAATGATTAACATTTTGTAGCTCAGTTCTTTTTGCTTTATTGCTGCATATCTTGGCTTTTGAACACAGCAATAAGAATTAATTGAAATTATCGACAACTGATTTTAATAATCTGTATTTTTAAAAATGGAAAGGTAGAAATTTGAAGTATTTTGAAGTATGAGTTCCTGTGTGGAACCGTAGCATAAGAAACCATGGTAAACATCAATAGTGTAATTTGAATTCAATGTTACTACGCAGCAAATTGGTTCTCAAATTGGTTGTGGAAATTTGTAAAATGTAATTTTAACCACAATAATCAATCTCGATGTCACCCAGGAACGCAGGCATACAGTGACGAATTGAAGGTTAGCGTAAAGTTGGATCCATCAAAAAGTCCTCACCATGTATCAATAACGTTTGATGATACAAAGCAAATAATATTGAATTACTAGTCTCAAATTGGTAAAGTGAAAAAGTTGAATAAGTGGATTCCAAATGAGTTAAATGAAAAGTAGAAACATTAGCGTTTGGATGCTTGCTTAGAGATGCTTTCTAGTTATAAATGTAATCACTTTTTGAATCAAATCGTCACTTGTAATGAAAAGTGGATAAAATATAATAATTGCAAACGTTCAGCATGCTGGATGGGGACAAATGAAGCACCAAAACACAGTCCAAATCACAACATTCATCAAAAGTAGATGATGGTGAGTGCTTTTTTGTTTGCTGCTGGTTCAATTTAATATGACTTCATGAAACATGTTTCGTCAATCACAACAGATGTCTACTGCAACCAATAGGAAGATATGATGCTGAAAAACAAAACAAAAACAGTCGCGTTTGGTAAAAAGTTCGACTCTTATCGTGCACCATGACAATGCAAAACCATGTGCTACACTTAAGACCATAATAAAACTACTGGAACTTGAGTTGAAAATTCGACATCGTCCTCCATAATCACAAAACCAGCCTCAACTGACTAAAATTACCAAGATGATGTAAAAATGGTCTTTAAGGAATTAATAGATTCTGGCCCACCAAATCTTTATTCAGATGACCTCAACAAGCTACCGTAAAATTTCTAAAGTTTTTCGATAATATGGGCGCATACTTTGATGAATGTCATAAATATTTGTATTTGTAAATGATCAATAATTTAATTTTGTCCTTATTGACTCCTGCAATATATATGACATTCCTGGAATGTATTTACAAATTAAGTACCAGCCATAGTAATGTGTTTGATGTTGTCCTTTGAACTATTGACTTAAAAAAACCTCTTAGTTAAAACTCTTCGATAGTAGACCAACTTAGGTGAATTTAATTTCGTCGTATTTATATTCAGACTTTGAAGAAGGTACTGACCATCTTTCAATTTTTAAGATTAAAAATTTTATGTGGCTTGAAAATGACATTGATCCGTCGAAATATATTGTTGAAAGTTAATTATACTTTTGTGTTAAATACTTTCAAATTAACTTTTTGGTTATTGTATCATTATTAAAATAATTTTCCAAAATTCAGATTATTATATTATGATTATTATTATAAATATTATTACTATCGCATGATAATAAAGAAAGTAACGAATGAATAAACAGAATATTTATAAAGGTTGGCACTAAACATAAAAGAAATGCAAATCATCAAACAAAGAATTTCTAGTACAATTAAGTGTCTGAAAAAGTAAAAGAATGTACGTCCGTAGTTCAAAAAGTTGTACATTTCCATAAGCGTAGGCTGCTATTGAAAATAAAAGTAGGCGGTTTGATCTGACTTTGAACAGAAACTTTAATAAACATATTTTACCAATCGAAGATCTTCATCTATTTTATATATGATCATTTTATCACTGAGATATTTCAATTTTATTCATAAAATTATTATATTATTTTGAATAAAAGTTAACTTAAAAATCTCAATAAATATTTTATTTTATATTTTATTTTCGAATTATAAATAATTATAATTTGCTTCTTCAATCATATATTTAATCAAATGGGAATATTTATAAAATAAAAAGTAAAAATATGTCTTTACCTTTCAGCTAAGTTTCACACTGATACCTTCTACGGATTAATAAAAATATTTTTTATAAAATTTATTTATTAAAAAAACTCCATATTTCCAATTAAAGAAAGTCTATTTGTTTTTAATTAAATTTAAATTATTTTTTCTAGTCTAAGATTATATATTTTCCATTACATTTTCATTTAATTAAATTTATGTTTTAATAAAATTAATCAATCCTTATTGTAATATTATTTATTAAAAATTATAACAATATCTTTTTTCAAAAAAAATTTCTTTAAAAAAAAGAATTATTTTATTTATAATAATTATTTGAAAATATTAAAAAAATATCATTGATCAAACTTATTTCCGTTTGCATTTTTATATAATTAATAGAAGAAAGTTATATATAATTTATTATTTACCAGATATTTTTTATATATTATTGTACAAGCTTTCATAAGTTTCTTAAAAATTCAAAATTCTCAAAGCAACATATTGCATTTGAAACAGTTATTTTATTTGTAGTATCAAGACGAATTCAATTTGCTCCTTATGTTTCAACATCATTTAGGAAAAAAGAAAAAAAATTAACTGAAATTATTGAATTTAATATAAGAGGATAGAACGATTGATTAATTTTTTAATTTGATGTTATACAATGATATACGTAAATATATCTATATATACGTATTGTGATTATGGAATGCAAAACACCGAATATTTTCAAAGCCGGTATTACCGATATTGGTTTCTCACGATAATTCAAAATACCGCAATACCAGTATTGACCATGAAAAATTAGAATTTAGAAATCATTCATGTATTTTAATAAATTACAAAATGTCAGTATTTATTTCTAATGCAGTTAAAGATAAGACAATCTTATATTTCAGAAACTAATTAAATTACTATAAAACTGGTTCAAAAATATTAGCACAAAAATCCAACGTGGATTAATTCAGTCTTCATCTAATCTTGGTGCAAAACACATAGCAGCAGTAAAAGATATCTCTGCTTAAAAACTTGATGGAGAAATTGTAAATAAAGCTTTAAATAAAAATTCAAAATGTTTTCCACTGGTATTTTGCTCCAAAAACTGTTTCAGTTGATGTCCAGGGTAATTAGATTTGCACCTGGAGAAAAATGAGTCACAACTTCCATTTTCGGCTATTGTGAAACATCGATTTGTTCGCACATCAGCCTAAATTCATCTTCAAAAGTTGAAATTCACCGTTTAATCTTTTTACTTTCTTTGACAAAAAATTTTCTTTTCCAAATGATGATGAAACAAATTTTTGAAAAACATCAATTTTGGACAAAAAATACTTCGGAAAGACTTTTTGCAATACATGAATCAATGGATGGATGCCTTTTCCACACATAAACTTCGTCTGTTTCATTAAATATTAAAAAATAAATCTTCATGATTCCAATCTTCTTCATCTGATGAATTATTGTCATTTGAACGTCCTAATAATAATCATTCATCTTCTATCTTATCAAATAAGATTCATTTTCTACAGAACATTCCATATTGCCAATTGAAATCAATAAACAATGCAAAACTAATGTCCAATCTTTGAAAATGTACAAATTTGTTTCATTACAGATGTACCGTCTGTTGTACTACAAACAAAATCTTATAACTGAATATAGGATTTGGGATTTTAAAATGTCAAGAGACTTACTGCAGATATTTAATGAACATTGACGACTACTCTTTTAAAGTGATGAAAAATTTTTGATTTCAAAGTTTTGAATTTTAGTACGTGGTTAATTTGAAAAGCTCCATGACACTGGCATTACCGAAGTCAATTTTTACACCAAATACCGGTAATTCTGGTTTCAATAGTACCGGTATTGAATACCATAATTGCAATGTACATGTCCCATATACTAAATCAGAATGAAAAATTCAGTAAATTAGGAAGGAGTGAGTTAATGTGACCACTCTATATATGTTTATATATATTATAATAAACATTTATATATTAAAAGCATTATTTAACAAATATACACATTCTTTATCTTGCTTCAGGTTCCAAAGTTCTCATAAATATCTTTTATCCAACGGCCGATAAACACAGTTAATATATATAATTGTCAAAAAACATGCATTGGTTAGAAAAGTATTTTATTTTTGATTTATAATTCCAAGTATTACGTTTTGATAAATAAGACGCACCCACAATCACTAAAGGATGTTGGAAAAAACGATTTGTTATAATATATATATATATATATATATATATATATATATATAT
>MQRK01187035.1:3935-25839 GCA_001938485.1 Girardia tigrina | reverse complement strand
ATATATATATATGTGTGTGTGTGTGTGTGTGTATGTAATGCACTTAAAGTACAAATAAAAATTATTATAAAATTGGTAAAAAATCAATTATTAATTAATTTACTTACCACCAATTATTAATATACGTATCCGTATGTAAATTCTTTTGGAATATGAATTGTATCTGAAATTGAAAGTTTTGAATAAAGAGAAAAAAACATAAAAGAAACTTGCACTCAATAAAGAAGTAAAATCAAAAGAAAAACATTTTAACGATTCTAAGTTCATGTTATGATTATTCCATAATTAAATAATCAAATTATCATCGGATCATAATATTTAGAACTATAGCATATTATTGATGATCCGAATCATTTTATTAATCAGATAAAAATTTCTCAAACATAAAAATTGTGATTGAACATTGGTCAACAAAGTAATTCATTTATATACCTCTTTCACGTGTCCTACATTTTCTTGTTCTCTCATATAGTGATAATACTGCTTATCTTTTGTATCTTTTTGTTATATTATTATTATTACAAGTTTATTATACAGAGAAGTCTAAGCGAAAGAGGGCTTCTCTACAATGATTAGGAATTTAAACACCTGATCAAAGGAAACATATCTGAGAGACTAAAAGAGATAGTCGAGCAGAAGAAATAATATCTGAAAATGCTTTAGTCGCGCATCTAACTATTAGCTTGCGCATTCTCTTCTTGCTTTAAAGAATTTGCTGTGCAGAAGGAACTCAAAAGACACATAAAAAATGTGCATCTGGCCACGGCACAGAAAGATGGTGATTCATTCATAATTGTTCATTTCTCCGTTGTATTAAGCACGTTTAAACAGCCAAAAGTCTCCAGAATCACGAAACGAAAGAACATGATTAGTCATTTCTCAGAGGTAAGCCAAAGCGTGTCCATGCATTGAAGACACGCACTCTTGCATCTTACGTCGTGTGAGATGATCAGAAAACTTTATATTTATCAAATTTTTTCTATCCGATAAAGAGTATATGATTCACTACCGTGCACCAATGCTGAGTATTATTTGTTATACACAGTTATCCGTAACAGTCGGGAGAGGTTTATATTAATCTATTTTCCTAAAATAAGTAGAAGCGAGTTTATTGATCCTAATTCATGTAATCTTCATTTTTTATCAGTCAACTTGCTTTTACAGCTTTTATAAAAATTTAATTGTACGCTTTACGTACTTTTACTAATTTCACCTTATTTTTTAAGAAGGTTAGAATACTCATTGACTGAAGGGATTAAAGTAAGGTAGAAGATCAGTGAACGATATTGATTGAGGAGGAGAACAAAATGAAATCTCAGATGAGGAAAAAATTGAATAAGAAAAAGTCGTTAAATGTTATCGTAGAACACAAATACGTGAAATAGTAGTTCAAATGAAATAATATTATTAATAAAAAAAATTTTTATAAAAACAACCACGTTTTTCAAGCATTACCAATGCACTAAAAAGAGGAAAATAATTTTATTTTCTAGACATGTTCGAAATTTTATACCTATCAAAAAACGTGGGGCGGAATGAATTACTGCTATTAGTAACTGCTATTTCCTCTTTACTGCTTTTTAGTAACAATCGATCATTTCTATGCCCCACGTTTTTGGTTAGGTATAAATTTTCGAACATGTCTAGAAAAAAAAATTATTTTCCTCTTTTTAGTGCATTGGTAATGCTTGAAAAACGTGGTTGTTTTTATAAAAATTTTTTGACTGAAAGTGGTCGAAAAATCAATCGCAAGATTTGTTCCAGTCAGACAAACAGACAAGAAAGCAAGCTAATAAAAACGTGGTAAAATAGCTACTGTTCTGTTCATACTATGTTAACAGAACTGGGATCCAGAAAGTTGTGTAGCAGATTTGTGCCAAAGAAAGAGGCATGCCTTCGGTTAACACTGTCCAACCTGGCAATCTCTGAGCAATGGGGTTCAACTTATCTTGAAAATATTATTACTCGGGACGAGATATCATTCTCTATGTATTTCCCTGCTGATTTGCCTTTCAAAGAGGAGAGGCCCCATTCAAGCGGAGAAGTAAATTTAATGCACATATGGAATAAACATGTTTCTGACCAAGAAATTTCTTGTTTCTACATTGAGAAATGATATATTATATTTTTTTCGTACTAATAGTAAATATTGTTCAAAACAAAAGTTGTTTGAACATTATGAATTGTTTATTTCATATGGAGTCTTAGAGGTTATTGATCGAACTGCGTATTAATAAAACAAAGTCCGTTCCTGATCATTAGACTTCTAACAAAACAGGATGTATACTGAACTAATCATTCCCCATAAGAAATAAAGGTAAAATGATTGATTGTAAAAATAAAATTATTATTTTTGGTAAATTATATTGCACACTGAAGGGGTTGTACAACTGTGTTTTAATTCAATATTACCATTTCTTCCTCCAAAGTTTATATTACAAGTTTGTACAAATTAACTATAAAATAATGAAAATTATTTTTATAACAACTGCAAAATACAGATTTGATTTTATGATTCTTTTATTTTATATTGGTAAGTAAGCGGTAATATTACAATTTAATTCTTCAATATACCAATTTAAAAAAGAAATTATTATTATTTTTTAATTAATTTTAATTTAAAAAAAATTATTTTTCTATCAACAAGAAACAATTTTCCGTGAACCAGGAAATCCGGTGTCTTTGAAACCAGGAAAAGAATATTTATCTTTTCAAAATCTATTTATTCTATCAAATTATTTTTTTTTACAATAAATTAATTTGGTAAACAAAATAATTAAAATACATTAAAAAAATTATTAAAAATATCGAAATATTAATAACATATATATATATATATATAAACATCTATTTTAGTAAAAAGTGATAAAAGAAAAAAAACATTACAAAATCATTTGATAAATTACAAAATCACAGATATTTTTTATTATTTAAATTGAACAAATTTAGAAAAAAAACACCAAAGAAAAAAAACGAAAACACAACATTTACCATGGAATATTTACAAAAAATATTAAAAAGTAATGAAACTCGTCGGATGTTACAAACTGGAATCACTTGTTATAGAGATCGTATCCTGAGGTGCCAAAAGAATTGGTCTGTTGCCGGGACTGTCATTGCCATCGTCATTACTATTATGATTATTACTATTGTTATTATTATAGTAAACCGGTTGTTGTAAAAAGTTATCACATTCAACCTCAGTTCCAACTAAATGAATTAAACCACAGTTACATTTAATAATTTCATAGTTTTTATTTTCAGTATTCCCTGGAGAATCGTCTTTACTAAACGAATTCAAAGACTCAATTCCACTGACTGATTCACAGTCTATTTTCGAGGAAATACATTCAATTTCCGCACTATTTCCATCACTGCTTTTACGGTCATTGTTGATAATGATCGATTCGTCATTTGGATATTGGTCAATTAGTTGGGTCGGTTGGAAAACATAGATGTAAGAATCCCGGGGTTTCCGTTTAGAGGACGACTTTAAATGCATAATCTTTCGGGTTTTTTCAGATCTTTTAGTTAAGAAAATCAAACTGACAATCAACAATAAAACAAGAAATGCTGCAACAGAACTACCGAGTGATACGGGGACCGACCACTGATCCCTGTAATGCTGCAAGCATTGTTCATGAGATATGGCAAGTCCGGATTGATTTGTCAAATTATTTATTTCCTTTAGAGTTATATTAAGACACACTTTAAAATCTCCATTATTAATATCATTTAGAAGGAAACTTGAGGATTTTGGATCCCGTAATTTTATGGATTTAATCAAACTGTTATCAAGATGGAAAATATTAATTACGGCTTTAACAAAAGATGTATTGAACTGATATAGAACATCCTCCTTCCATTTCCAACGAAAAAAGAGACTTTTATTTTTAACATCTTCAAAGTTTAAATCAGTTACCGGTTCCTGGAACATTTACAATTGTCTTCTTTTTACATTTTTAGAATCTGAAAAAAATGTATTGATAATTCATCTGAAATTAAATCAATAAACTATAAGGATAAACTAGAAAAACAAAAAAAAAATATTATATACATTATTCATCCGGACAGAACTTTACTTGGAATATAGAATTTTAGTAAACTTTTGTAGAAGGGAAAATTATTATTACATTTTTTAATAAATTAATTACTTTATTAGAAACTATTAAAATCTTTTGTAGAAGGAAATATTTCATACCAAAAATTTTTACAACTCTATTTTGCAAATAAATAGTTACTAATCACATAATAAATTTATTATAAAGAATGGTGCGAGGAATGTTTTGAATTGTTTTTTGTTGTTGGTCAGGCTTTTTGTGACGAATTGTAATAAGGGGGGGGGTTGGAAATCTGCTAAAATTGTGTGACTTCATTAATGGACTACTTTTATCAAATTTTCATATTATCCTTTATTGCACATTGAAAATGTGCAAAGTTTACAGAAAATTGATTGAGTTAAAAGCCTTCAAAAATATATTTCTAAATTCCATGGATAAAGCAAACTTATATAAAGCATGGAAGTAAATAATAAAAATGGAAGTCATAACTGAAATACAAAATAATTTATGACTCTTATTTATCAAATATATATCATAGGTATGATAATTATAAATGTATATATATATGGATGTATTTTTTGAAAAATAATTTTGTTAAAGCTTTTTTTAAAAAATTGATTATTGTTATTGTTTTGAAATTTCATTTTCCATAATCAGCAATAATATTGTAATTTTTTCAGGATATTTTCTAAAGAAAAAATAAAGAGATGGTATGATAAAGGGCTTAGTTATAATTTAAAAATCTCAAACCAAATTTTGAAAAAAACTATATCTCAAAATATTGTGGTGATGTCATTCCTCACCACATTCAGTAATATTGAACTCCAATGATGTCAAATCTTATGACATCACTAGAGTTCAAATTCCGGTGATTTCATATGTCATGAAAAAAGTCAGAAAAAAAAGCGTATGTCGTATGAAGTTGGATTCAAGTTGCGTGTAGTCAAGTTTGCAGAAGAACGTAATAACTGTGCTGCAATGAGGGAATTTGGAATTGGTGAAAGCAAAATTCGTGCATGGCGTAAACAGAAAGAGAGTTTGGAAAAGATGCCGAAAACAAAGCGTTACAGGCAAGGAAATGTAGCTTCATTTCCTGAATTAGAACATGACTTGAATGAGTGGGTAATTATGCAGAGACAAGAAGGCTACATTGTGACAAGAAATGCAATTCGTTTTCGTGCTCTTCAGTTAAAAAATTGCAATTCAAAGGAACTCCTGGTATTGACACTTTTCTTGCTTCATCATGATGGTGCAATAGATTTATGGAATGGTATGGCCTGACACTGAGACAGCGCACAAAAATTTCGCAGATGCTGCCAAAGCAATTGGAAGAAAAAGTGGATTCCTTCCAAAAAATTGTAATAACTATGCGAAAACGCCATGGATATGAGTTATCGCAAATAGGGAATATTGATGAGGCACCAATGTATTTCGATATGCCTGGAAACAGAACTGTTAATGCCGTCGGTGACAAAAGCGTTTCAGTTAAATGATTAAAGCGTTTCAGGTCATGAGAAAACTCATTTTACAATTGTTTTAGCGTGGCTTAAATTCCATGGCCAATGGAACGAAATTAAAACCAACAATTATTTTTAAGAGGAAGTCAATCCTAAAAAATGTCAAGTTCCCGTTAGGAATTATTGTCCGCGCTCATCCAAAAGGCTGGATGGACGAAGAAGGTGTCAAACTTTGGCTGCAAACTGTTTGGAATGGCCGTGCAAGTGCTTTGATTCAGAAAAAGTCATTATTAGTATGGGATATGTTTCTGGCCCATCTTAGTGACAGTTGCAAAAAAACTGCACGTGAAATGAAAACCGATCTTGCGGTTATCCCAGGCTGTCTGATATCGGTCCGGCAGCCATTGGACGTTTGCAATAATAAACCATTCAAAGACCGGCTACACGCCAAATGGACGGACTGGATGTCGTCTAGAGCTCCAACTTTAACCAAACACGGAAATTTACAGAAGCCGGATATTGCCCGTATTACAACTTGGGTGAAAGAAGCATGGGAGTCCATTCCGTCGGACATAGAAAAGAATTCATTTTTGAAATGTAGTATCAGCAATGCTTTGGATGGGACTGAAGATGATGCCATTTATGAAAGTGGCAATGAAGAACAGGAAGACGTGGACGATGATGATGATGATGGATATACAGGTAATGATTTGACAACAGATGAATTTTTGGCCGAAATGTTCGGAGAGAGTGACGATGAAGAATTTAATTAATAAATGATTTGTTTTTTGGATGATTTATTTTTTTATGTTAAGACTATTTTTACGGTTTGAAGGTTTAAAATGGCTTAAAAATATAGTGATCGCATTATACGTGGACGCTAGGTTTCTGTGGGATTATTCCTTGTCAAAATTATAGGGATCGCATTATACGTGCGATCGTATTATACGCGGTAATATACGGTAAATCAAAGATTTGAATATTTAAACAAAAACCATATTAATCAAGAACGATGCTTCCCGCAGAAATTGCTACTGAGAATGATTCAGTTTGTGTTATAAATAAATGCTTTCACGGAAATTATGATGCTGCTAATACCGTAAATCTGTCAAGATAGCAGTTAGTGGTCCTTCAACATATTTCCTATTTTCCATACCTCGCTCCAATAGATTATCATTTTTTTACTGCCTTTTAAATAAACTGAGGGGTGATAGCTTCGAAAATCAGGATAATCTTGAGAATTGGCTAAACATTTATTTCGAGATTTGAGCTAAAGATTTGTGACGAAATGGAATCAACAAACTGGTGAAGTGTTATTATTTTTGCTGTTATATTTTATCATTTCAATTATTATATAATTGAGTGAGTCAATATTTTGGTTGTTAAAATTCTTTGATTTCTTTGAAAATTAAAGTTTAAAATGTTAGGTGAAAGATTCACGTGGTCGACGGAATTATGAACTCTGAATAATACATTGATGATTTGAATGATCTATTCTTTCCACCATTTAATAAATGAACCGGAAAATCAACCGATTTTATGAAAGATGAAGCTCTTTTTGTTACACTGCAAAGAAATGTCTAGAAAAGTTACCTCGCATTGTTACGTTGACCACGTTATTCACTTGAAAATATTCGAGCCTTGTTAAAATATGAAATAGAAATACTGGGTTACAAAATAAAATTGAGTTCCTATTTTTTCTTATCACTTGCTTACAAATGGATCACCATCTTGTTGAAATATTACAGATTGTCCTTCAAAAAATGTCGTTTTTACAAATCTAGATAATAGAGAAATAACTTTGCACCAATGACAATCAAAAATATAATGGCACAAAATTATCATGATGCTGAATTATCAGCTGGCAGTGGTGTTTCAGTTTATCAAACTTATGTCTCATGATCTCACTACTCATATTCTCTTTGAAATCTTCCAGGAAGGTCTATTAACGAAGATGATATTTATGCGGCGCATTTCCAGGAGAGGGAATATGACGCGGTCGAAAATGTTAGTGTCAGGGGAATATGGGGGTTGGTCAAGACGATGGCAACATTTCGTCTCCAGGAAGGTGGTAGTTGCCATGGATACATGAACTGGCGCATTGTCATGAATCAGCGTTGCATTTTCCCATTGGACGGCTTTTCTTGTTTGTCGCAGCTGGTGGGTGCTAAATGAATTGAAGCAGTCTTGTATGAATGTACACCTGTGACGTCACTGTGGTATTGTTAGGCATTACGCGGAAAAAATGAAGACCGTCGAAGTTGGCAGCCCAAAGAACCATCCACTTCTTCGCCATGGGCATTCGCCTGGCGATTTGAGGAAAATCACCTTCCGGGGAAATCCCAGCTTTCCTGGAAGCTGCGTTCCGAATTCTACGTGCATAAAATTGCTTCTCATCAGTAAAGACGAGGATTTTCTGCATCTTTCTTTTGTCCATCGCCTCACAATTTTCTGGCAGGAATTGACTCTGCGTTCTTTGTCCGCATCAGTCAGGTTGTGTGGAATCTACTCGCAGTTAACACTGTGAAATCCAAAGTAAATGTACCTGATGTCCATAATCATCTGTCTTGAAGATAATTTCGTAGATAAATCTCTAATAGACATTCTGAGTCAGACAATAATTCAGCCTTCACTTCCTCAACTAATTGCAGTCATTTCTCGGTTTTTGTATGACCACTTCCTTCAATGCGATCAAATGATGTTCTCGGGCCATCTTAAAACTCTTTCATTATTCTTCGAACTTTTCGAAGTCCGATTATGTTTTACACCCATAATGTTGTAAGAAGTTCATGTGTTTTGCTTCCCTGCATTCAATTTCTGCGATTGGTTTCAATTACAACGTTTAGCTGTTCAGCAAACGGTTGCAGCATACTGTACTGTAAATATGCGAAAGATGATAAAATGTCCATCATAACATCAAAACAAAAATAATTGTATTAAAATTAATTAAATTCAATAAATTTATACAATACTTATAGAAATAAAGTAAATAATACATAATTATATTTTATTTTTAAAAACGACATTTTTAAAGGACAATCTGAAGTAAAACTAAAATCAACAAAGACTGCAAAGGTTAAAACGGTTTATAATATAAAAGGTCTCAATACGAAATACTAACGTTTACAACTTGTAGTTAAGTAATTAGAAAAATCTGTGCTTATTTTGATAAAAATTTTCAAAGAAAATATTTTTAAAATTATTTATTCCTATTATTTATTAAATGAATGAAAATTAAAATTACATTTTAATAAAACCTTTTATTGAAATATTACATGACACAAATACTACAAAATGGACTTGCTTGATTTTTTACATATCACAAAATACTTTTAAAAAATAATATTTATATAACCTTAGACTCAAGACCACTGAATTCCGAAATAGTTATTTTATAATAAAAAAAATAATTGTCTAAATTAAAAATATATAAAAACCATATTGAAAAAGAACTTCATATTCTGTTATAATATAGAAATATGTAAATATTCCTAAATTATATCTCTAGAGAATTTGGTTTTCGTGTTTATTTATTTTTGTAGCAAATAATCTTGGACAATTATTTGAATAATTTATGTTTATTAATCAAATATTTCTAACAAATAATTCATTTATTCTCAAAAAAATATTGGAAATATAATTTAACAGTTGTGAAAGATTTTAAAACTGAATATATTCGACAGCTTAAATTCCAATTTTTGGAAATGAAAATACGAAAATGAGCACAAAAATATAAATTTATTTGTCAATGACAATTACAACATTCTCTCATTGTCAAACTACTGTCAGAATATTTCCCTTTTATAAACACAAAAACTCCAATGTTAAAATTTGTTTCACTAAGGCATATGGTAAAGGTTATATGCCTTCACTTCGGTTGTTATCGAAATGTCAACAAGTTGATTTAGTCAAAAAGTATTTAAATGAACCGAATAAAAATTAAAATATTTTTATATTCCGTCCACGAAACTTAAATTATTCTACACAAACTGAATAAGAACAAAGATAACAAACGATAATGACTTATTTTTCTAATTATTAGGTCGGCAAGTATTAAATTTTTAAAACTAAAGTCAAAGTTTATTGATAATTGACCAAAACAAATATTTGTGTCATTCATCAATGTTTGCACCATTATTATCGACACACTTTTTCTCCATTTGAGAGGCAGTTTTTATTGCCATGTTTTGGTTCTTTTGTCAAAAGAACTTGCCACAAAGTATCCAATTATTATCAATTAACTTTTAAATTATTGGTTTCCCTTAAAGGAAGAAAGTCATAAAGAATCTATTCCATTGGAATAACACCAAACACACAAGAAAAATATTATATGGTGAAACTTTGATTTCAGTGCTTGAGGCATTGTTACTATTAGTGATTGTCTCGAGTCGAGTTGTAGTATGGACGTGAAGAAAAAAAATGAAGCCGAGTCAAGTTTAGTCCAGTCGAGTTTATTCTAGATCGACTCAACTCGGTTCGGTTCGAGTCAGCTCATAAATTGAATGAATTTAAAATATAAATTGATTTATGTATTATATTTATTTATATTATATCTGACAGATGTAAAGTGTCCATGTGGCACAAAGGATAACATGGAACATAGCAACACAAAGACTTTGGACCAATAGAAGTCTTTGGTAGAAGCTTGAAAGAGAACCTTGTCGTATAAAGCGGTACTTCTTTAAACTCTTCAGATAAGGTGTCTCGGCACATGACCAAAAATAAGTTCTAGTATCCTGACCCATTTGCAGATTCCACCAAAGAGAATTTCTAACATTGCCATTGCATATTCTATTTCGAACATCGAATACTCTTTGGCGCAATGAACTTATCATAACGACGACAGATGACAATGAATCGATAAACATGTTTCGTTCTTTTTAAACATTTAAAATCAAAACTAAAAGAGAGCCTATATCAAACACAGAATATTTGTCAAAATTCTGATTGGATATAAATAATTTAAGACACCAAAACTATTTATTTATTAAATAATAATATTTTAATTTCTTTTTTAAAGTTTATATTAAAATATTTTATAAAAGTAACTCTTAATATTTTAAAAAACATAAATTTTGTCTTAAAATATTTAAATACCAAAAAAATAAATTTTATAAAACTATTAAACAGAATTTTAGTAATTTAAAATTAATAAATAATGAAAAGTTAAATAAAATTTTAGTACACAAATATTAATTTTTTAATATGTATAAAATGAAATTTAATTTAAAATTTGAAATAATATATTAAATAAATTCATGTAAACAGTCGAAAAATTGTTTTAATCAGTTTGTTAATGATTGCAAACAGTTGGCTAATAGTTGTAAACAGTTTGTTAATGTTTAGAAACAGTAAACTAATGGTTGAAAACAGTTGACTAAAATTGGAGAAACCTTATAATATAATTTTTAAAAATAAATTCAAATATTAGTATTTTATAAATAACTTTTTTCAGTGTTTAAGTTATTTATATCCAATCAGAATTCTCTTTTTTACCCCGATGGTGACGGGTTAATTGAAAGCATTATTTGGTACAGTGAAAGAGATACATTAGGCAACATCTAAGTCATCCAGCTGCGAATGGGAAGAGGCGATTCCATGTACTGAATTTAGACTAAGAATTACCATTTGCAGATGAACTGGATTCTCACTATTTGAGGTGATATTTGGTCGAAAAAAAAGGTCGCTCTACTTGGAAAAGAAATTGAGACTAAAGTGTCAAAGTACTTTATTAAGCTTAGACAAATCATTTTGCACGTTTAAACAAGGTTTGTTAAACGTTTTTAACAATTGGACATTTATATACCTATAGAGATGTCACAATTGTTAATACTTTTACATAGTGGAGACAAATTATCACCTCTGTACGAGAACAGTAAAACATATTAAAAAAAACTAAAAATAGGTCAGTTAAAGTTTACATTATGATATACCATTGAACTTATAATTATTTAAGCGTTTTCCTTAGTAACTTCTATTGTAATTATAAAACGATTACTGCTGAAGTAATGTTAATAAAGTTTAATAAACTTCGTAAGAACATACAAAGTGATTTGTCCAATCACTTAATTCATATATTTAATGGTCATCTGACAAAATATAACAACTTTTGTACTACATAACAAAACTGAAAATGTTACAAGCGGCGAAATATTTACTTAAATTCAAATGAGTTAATTATTTTTTTAAATATACTACTTAAATTTTGTAATAATGTATGAGATTAATCGGGTTAAATATGTCTATTAAGAACATCAGTATTTTTCAAACAAATTTATTTTCATAACAGTTTGAACTGTCTTGGGGTCAATTCTCAGCAAAGCTTTCAAAGTTTGACATCTCGCTAAATTGATAAAAGTTCATTTTGATCTTGTTAATAAACAATTATTCGAGGAAATTTTCATTTTAAATCACTTTCAAAATAGTATTATAATTTCGTCAATAATTTTATTTTAAAAAATATTTAATTTTTTTTATTTTCAGAAACAATAAATTAATCAATTTAAAAAATAATTACTGTATCAAATTTTTTAATATTTTAAGTTTGTAAATATCTTATGTTGTAATTTACACTGCAAACTACGACCTAATAACTATTCATCAAAAACACCAAAAGTACCGATTTTCCATCTGGGTGCGAGAAGCACATTTCCAAATATTGCATTAAAAAATTCATTATCATGTGTAAATTAGTATCAAATTAAAGTTTTATTCTTTTTTGTTTTAATAATCCTAATTTTCAAATTTATAAATAGATTTCACGACAAAAATAATAACTAAATGTTTTTTTGTGTTTTTCCAGGTATTCCAAGGATAAATTTCATTCATAAATTATTCAAAATTGTGTAGCTCAGATCAAAAGTACACTCATTATCATTTCCACGTAAAACAATTTCTACATAAATCACATAAACTAATTTCTGAAATTCAATAATTTAAATGTGCGTCAGAAAATATAAACTAAAAAATTATGATCGATTTAAACAAACAGCATTAATTTAATCTACCATAATTGTGCAATAAATTCAGTGAATACTTTAAACAACACCAATTTTTGATGGAATATTTTAATACTACTTTAAGTACAAATAATTATTATCTTACGTTTTGTAAAACGGTAACACTTGATTATTCTTTCGTAAGAAAATACTCCACAATTTCGTTTAATAAAATTTTCCTTCTATCAATAATAAACAAAGAAATTTGTGAATATTGATTGATTCAAAATTTATTGTAAAAAAAAAGCGACGTAAAATATTTTAACATTCAATATGGATATGCGTGCACACATACACATACATACACCGGGAATACATACATTACTTCAGCAGACGCTCGAGTTAATGGGTATATCGACAAAATACACACCGTCCCATGTATCACGGGATACACACACCCACACACCATCAGTACTGTAATGGAGAAAAAACTAATTAAGTTTGAAAACAATTATTTTTTTTTCTTTATTCAATTTTTAGCATTAGATTATGAATAAATATTAATAAGTTATCGCTTGTGTTGTTAATCGGAGTGAGTGAGGGTCAAGTTGATTTTCTCCGCGACTGTTTCGATACATTAACAAATTAGAATATTACCTCAATGTATCGAATATTCATTATTAAATTTTTTATTAATAGGAAGAAAAATAATTGTTATTTTATAAACTTAATACTACTGACAACATGAATATGTTTTGAGTAATATGCTTTCTTTTGATTTTAGTAGTGCAGTATTTTATTGAATAAATGATTTAACTTAAGTGGTAAATAAGGATTAATATTCTTTTATTATTGTTTTAAATTCAAAAACTTAATTACCACAATTTAGGATATTTTTGTTTTTACATCACTGACGCAACCGATCACATTCTCTAAAAGTCGAAAAAGTTCTCCATCCCGAAGTATTAGGTGTACAACTAATTAATTTCGTATTTGTTATCACTTTTATACTTAAATAAATGGGTTTTTTAACAAAAAAATACGAAATTAATTAGTTGTACACCCAATAGTTCCCACTTAAATTAAATGTTGCATTGCGTGTGGTAGAAAACTTCACCGAACACTAATAATAAAAGGAAATGATGAATCTATTCGTACTGTATATGACGTCATTCATTTAATTTTTGATAACAACTCAAATAATTCCCCTCCACCTAAACTTTTTGAAAAAAGTTTGGCAATAAAACTATTTCCCATGGGAAATTAATTCGAGTTTTAGAGTAATTTGAATTCGAATTAAATCTAATGAATCAATTTTGTTCGGCTTGGTAGAGCGGTTCTTGGACATTCCGTTTTTAGGCGGAAAGCTGTCTCGATTGAATTAGTTTTAAAGAAGATAACAATATTTTTTAAGTAAAAATGTTTTTGAATGGACTATAAAAAACAAAATAAATTTTCTCACAAATTGAACTAAAATAAACACAAACGCAATTATATGTCTTCTAAATTTGATTGTTCAACAAATAATAAAAAACTAGAGTGTGGTGGCACACAACAATATGCTTCCACGTTCAAAAATGATGATGCTATTGTTGTAGAAACAGAGAATCTTGAAAGTCTAAATTGGTTTCTGCATCTCTAATTTTTTTAATTGCATCAATTATCTTCTTATTATCCAACTCGTAATGTCGGGTGCACCAGAAAGATTTTGTTTCAACTACTTAAAATTTCTGTCGCACTTGTCTGACGAAAATATTTTTTACATTTACCACTGCATGCACCGGGCAACGGTGCCACTAATTTTGTATAATTATTAATAAACCGTCGATAGTAGATACACAGACCTAAATATGCTCGTAAATTTCAAGTACATTGAGAAATCGGAAAATTTTGAATTTCTGCCAATTTAAATTTATTTGTCGAGATACCTACCAACTTCCCCACTCCAAATTTGCATTTCCCTGGTTTGACTTTTAAGTCGGCTTTTTTCAGTCTATTCAATACTTCTTCGAATAGTCATATATGATCCTTCATTGATTTTGAATAAATTAAAACATCATCTAGGTATAATACTTCTCCAGAGAATAGAAAATCTTTAAATAATGAATTTATTATTTTCTAAAATGTTCCGGGTTCTGTTGAAAGTCCAAACGGTACAATTTTAAATTAATATATTTGTGATCTTGTGCAAAACGCAATTTTTTCTTGAGAACTTTCATGTAATGCTACTTGATGGTATGCATCACCTAATTCCATACTTGAAAAATTCTGGAGCCACCAAGAGCTTCCATTAACATTTGACTTTCTGACATTGGAAATGCAACTCTCTGATACATCATTTAATTTCCTGAAATCTGAAGAAATTCGAATACCTCGATCTTTTATGGGCGTAATGACTAACGGCGAGTTCCATTCACTTTAAATTATCCGAATTATTCTTGGCTTTTCTAAAATCCTTCCATTTGACTTTCTAAATGAATGAATTGCCTTCTTGGATTCAGAAAAATCACTATACCTTCTGTTTCAATTTTATGTACCCCAATATCCTTAAATTCCAAATCGTATTCATGTTTCATGAAAATACCATCATGTCGTTTCACGAGATCTTCCAGTCGTTTATTTTGCTCAATGAGTATCATTTCTTTCTCAACCACAATAACTGATTTGTTGATAGTTTTTTTCAAGTTTGATTCTAAATTTATGCATCACATTAACACCAATTTGAATTTAATAAAGTGAATTATAATCGTCGCCTTTTTTATTTTATACATAGAACAAGCTGTCGCGGCATTTAAGAGAATGGAGAATTTGAAAATTACCGATGTGGTGACAAAATTCAGTGGACAAGAAGATTTCGAAATCTGGATCCATCGATTAGAAACAACCTCATGAATATTCGGCAGCGAGTCGAAATTAGCTTAATTCATTTCGCTGTTCCTGACCGCTGGCGCATATTCTATCTGGAAGCTGATCGATGAAAGCGCGAAGCAAGACCTTGACATAATTAAAGGCGTCATGAGGAGAGTGTATGACAAGTCGAAAGCACAAGCATGGACGGAGTTGAAGAACCTGTCATTATTGCCGGGTGAGTCACTGGATTTACTAGCAGAAAAAAATTCGACGCTGTTGGCAGTAGTCTGTGGAGGGACGGCAGGGCCTAAGGTAATTTCCTTGTTTTTTCTTGACTTTATCCCCGCAAATGTGCGAAAGTGCTGGTGATGCACAGTGAATATATGATAAAAGAAAAGATAATATCAGCAGCCAAAAGCAAAATTTCCCAAGCAAATGGGTCGCAACAATATACAATGGTAGGAGTTGAGACAAAATTAGACAAAAGATCAAACACGATACTATTGCTGCAATAAATTTGACCATAATCGAAGTAAGTATCTAATGGAATGCTTAAAATGTGGGAAAATTGACGTCGTAAGTCAGAATGCTTTAATCTTTTTGGAAACGGGGAGCAGGTGGCTGTTAATTCACAGTATTAGATGACAGTCTCCTTGCGGGTTCTGCGATGTTGACTTCAGTCTCAATGACTAAAATCTACACAGCTTTGTTGAGGAACTAATAGGACACCTACCCATTTGTAAGATGTGCTCAATATTACAAAGGATGACAGCCTTGGAAGGAAAGCAGTGGGGTGAACCGGTAGGAATCGAAGTGTTACAGAAAGTGAGAAGTATTAAAACATTTTTGGTAGAGAATGGTTATCCAAGTAAGGGAAAATGGCCAGTGAAACAGGACTCATCAATAACGATCTGAACTGATGCGAGCACAGTGGCAATTTGAGTCTTGTTGAAAGTGGATAATGAGATCTTAGAAGACGCCACTTGGTTGAGACCCCCAGGACAACCTAAATCATATAAATCGAAGCGAATTGACGCTGCCATCAAGGGAATAAACTTAGCGGTCAAATGGGCTTAGATCAGACTGATTCTAAAGGTTGATTCAAAAACGGTGGATTCGAGGACGAGATATCAATCAACTTTGCCAAGAGTGGGTAGTCAGACAAGAATATTCATGTGCATACAAGTGTTAAAACACTGGGTAAGAGGACAATTCAAGTTCAATCAACACAATATAAATATTTGTAAAAGAAAAATCAATCGACAATATCACAATTTCTTCGAGGAAAATCACGGAATTTGTTATATAATTTCTTCAAGAAAATCAAAGATTTTGATTAGTTACCTGAATCGAAACTTAAGCTCAAATAGTGCTCCTGAAACTTGTGAAAAATTAATATACTCAAGGCCTAGCTCAACTGGGATAATTATTAAATCAATCAATGATATTTAGTTTTAATTAATATTCTTTTTTCAATTTAATTTAATTATTCGATTCTTTTAATGATTCACTTTGTTATGATTTTTTGTTGATTAAAAAATATTTGTTTCAAATGACTTTAAACTTTGATAAAATTCAATTTATTGTAAAATGCGCGACCAAGGAGATTTTTCATCCCGGTTCGCGGCACCAAATTTGTTAAAACACTGGGTAAGAGAGAATTTGTTTACCTTTACTCAACTGTGAATTATAAAGAAGATTAAAAATCTTCACTTGAACTTGCATTCTTATTAAACTTGTTTAATTATTAAGCTCTTTCTTCTGTTAAATTAAGCAATCAATAACAATTTATGAATTAAATAATCAAATATTAATAACGCAAGACGATTTTTATAAACATTTTATTAAACAATATATAATAATTTTGAATAAATTGAAATAAAATTGGCAAGGTATTAAAATCAAAACTTGAAAGCCAATTGAAAATGTTTATTAATTTCGACGGTTTAACCGTCATCGTCAGAACAAATGATTTTTCAAACGAAATTTACTTATATAGTGCAGTTAATGATTATGCAATCAATACGTAATCAGTACATCATTTAAAAACTCTTAACAAAGTTGTAGAGAGTGCAGTTTGAACGTTAATTTTAGGATCAAAAGATCTAATATATAACGCTTCACATGTCACTCTCTCCCAATAATTTTTAAATTGAGTGCACAGAATGTTAAAGTGTTGTGAAGTTATATCTCCTTTACAATGTCTTCTATGTCCTGCAATGTTACTTCCACCTTCATTGCGACTGTGTTCCTGGATTCTCTTACAGAGATGACGTGAAGTCTCTCCAATGTATNTGGCGTTACACCCATTACATGTATATTGGTAAATGAGATCCGAACATAATCCCAATGGCGTTGGAGATTTATTGCCGAACATGCTTTCAATTTTCTGGGTACGGGATATTACTTTTAAACTTATTGCATTATCTAACGCTTTCAAAATAGAATTTTTAAATATTTGTAAAGGAGATATAACTTCACAACACTTTAAAATTCTGTGCACTCAATTTAAAAATTATTGGGAGAGAGTGACATGTGAAGCGTTATATATTAGATCTTTTGATCCTAAAATTAACGTTCAAACTGCACTCTCTACAACTTTGTTAAGAGTTTTTAAATGATGTACTGATTACGTATTGATTGCATAATCATTAACTGCACTATATAAGTAAATTTCGTTTGAAAAATCATTTGTTCTGACGATGACGGTTAAACCGTCGAAATTAATAAACATTTTCAATTGGCTTTCAAGTTTTGAATATAATAATTTCTTTGCAAAATCTATTTAGCAAAGGAAATGAAAATAATAAAAATATTCTTTTGTATGGTGTGGATATTTAGAATACTTCGGAAACATCGTTTCAAAGTATCTAATCAATTTGGTAAATAAAAATTATTATTTTAATATATTATTAATTATAATTATAAATTTATAAAATTAAAATATATCAATTTATGAAGAAAATTTTAATAAATTACAAGCGGAAAGTCTCACCGATAACTATAACGCGCAAATCTCTTTCGCCAAAAAGGAAGATTAGTTCAATCACGATAACTTTCTCGGAAAATCAAGGACTGTCAGGAATTAATCGATCGCAATTTTCTTGAAAAATAAAGCACGGCTTGACGGAAATTTATTTGATCGCGATTTCTTGAAACGAGGCAAGGCTTGCCAGGAAAATAATTGATCGCCACTTCTTGAAGAATACAGCAACGAATTACCGGGGAATTAATTAATCACAATTAATCTGTATGAATAAAATTTTTTTGTATAACTTTAACGTTTCGATTAAGTATTCTTACCTATATGAATAAAAAATTATAACGTTATTTGCTTCTGTTGGGATCCCAGGATTTGCTTGGGCGTCAATTTTAATTATTTAATTAATTGATTAATTGTAATGACCTAGTTAATGGAAGAAATTAATTAATAGACGCCCACACATTCCTTGTTTAATTAATTGCACTTGATAATTATCCTTTGTCTGGGACACCTAGACTTTGATTTAACAAGGGTCCCTATTAAATTTCTGTAAGGTTATACTTGCAGCAACATTTTTGGACATGCAACGTATTCTTTTTCATGAGAATGTCTTGTTTTTGGTTTGATAGGTTTTGATTCTTGTATAAATATGTGCTCGATTTTTGTAAAAATATAATAAAAATAAACGTATTACACATATTGGACTCCATTTTTTTGGTAAAATATTTGTTTTATGGAGGATGGAGAGTTGAGGTTTTGATGGCCACCGATCCGTCGACAAGTAACGGCAGGTGCTTTTAGTGCCTGCCGCGACTGTTGACGATCTGGCAGCTGAAGAGGAGGTAATACTCCCCAAAACATTCTATAATATCACCATGAAGAGCTCAACTCGCCAACCTCTATCAACCTTTTTTCCTCTTTATTTTTCTTTTGTGTTGATGGTTAAATGAAATGTTCATCGTCATTGTCGTTCTTCTCTCTTAGGAATGCAAATTATGGTGAGCAAAAACGAGTCGCAGATTCCAGCCCTGTCGAAAGAAAATCAACGGCTCCTTCAGGAAATCCAGGAATTGAAGCAATCAAATGACCAAAAGGAGTCCCAATTATCGAGACTCAATGCGAAGTTTGAGAACTACAGAAGACAGTCAGTCCCAATGTCCGTACATAGACCCACGGTCGATAAATATGTTCAATCTCAACAAAGAAATAAAAAACTTCAAATGGACGTTGATGAAGAAAGAATCCAACAAAATATTATGAGCAATCAACGTAAAATGGTCCAACGAGTTTCTCAAGAGCACCCAGAGCAAATTGTTGAGGCGGCTAGGAAAATGGAAACTAAGATAGTCGATGATCCAAGAAACAAACCTACAACCTCCAAATCAACAGTTTACGTCTCAATAAAAAGAGAAGATATGGTATCCTCTTCTCCGAGCATCATCAGCCGAACACAGAAATGGCAAGAACAGAGGAAACGAAAAGCCCAACTGGACCAACAAGCGCGAATTGAAATGGAGGTTATCAAATCCCATACGCGTTTGGACACAGTGGTTGGAGAGCAAGAAATCCTGGACGAAGGTGGTTTCGATTTTAAGAGGATTGACCGATCGCCACAGTCCAGCATGGATAATAAAATCACCATACCCCTATCAAAGATTGGTATTGAAGAAGTAATCAGGAGGCAAAATGGTTAGATCTGGAAGCCAAGTACAAAACATGAAAGGAAGGTCGAGACCGCCTTTTGTACCAATCAATCACAACTGGTCGAAACGAAGAATTTGTGGTTTCGTCCGACTCGGATGATTAATGACGATGAACAGATTCTTTCTTTTTTATTTTTCTTTTGATTGATTAACAAATAACAACATTTAGAATTTGATTGTGTTTTTTCTCTTGTGGTCTATCTATAAAAATATAAAAGATAAAAATAAGTAGTCTAACCTAAATAACAAATAAATAATCAATTAAATTAGGTAAGGACTCATAAATGAATGTATCATATAATATTAAAGAAAATAAAGATACGGAATTCCGATAAAAAAACAAACAAGATTTTCAATCATTAGGAACCCGGTAGATACTTGATTTTGTTCACTGGTGAAAGGATGAAGCCAGATGAACTTAATTGGGTATGGTTTAGACCATATACCAATATCAGGAAGAGGTACCTGATGGGGTTTATGTCGAAATAATATGTTGGGATTGAACCCACAGTTACTTTAATTAAAAGGACATTTATTGAATCCAACACTTCTTTTTTAACCTTTTCATACTTCTGATAGACGCGTGGACTGTATAACAAAGAAAACGTGTGGCTGTCGCAAAATTTGGACGCAAAATAAGAATAAGGTGGCTGAAAGAAAAAAATATGAGCGCATGTCTATGGCAAAATTGGAAACGTGTGACTATCGCAAATGACGCACAATGCGTGACGAGAGTGCTTACTGCGTGACAAAATTTTAAAAATAAAAATATAATTTGAAATAATTAAATTATATAAATTTAATTTTGTTTACTATAAAATTATAAATAAATAACAGATATAATAGTAAATAATAAAATTTACAAGATAAAAACAAGAACAAATAAATCAATAATATTTACAATTCATAATATAACCCCAACACAAGCCTCAAGACAATGGCGTAATTGAAAGAATCCACAGAAAAATCAAGCGATCAGTGGGCATAACTGGAAGATCGGTTGAAAAAACCGTCCTTTGGTACAACAACACTGCTGGGATACACGGGAAAGCACCGTACGAATAAATGTTCGGATATGTATCTCGGAAACCCGGAGTCTGCAACGTCAGGACAAGATCTAACTATGAACCAAAATAAGTAGAGTGTGAGAACCGCTATAATGACGTTGCTCGGAATCCACTAGTTATCGGCGACATGATTTATTTGAAGCCTGAAAGTAAAAGGTGTGACGAAGAATGGAGTGGGTCTCATCTAGTAACAAGGATAATCTCAAGAGTTTCGGTTGAGATCAATGATGATAACGTGGCAAGGCATGTTTCGTTTTTGCGACTAACACCAAAAAGAAGAAAACATTCCCTTAGAAAACGAAGAGGAAGATTGCTTAATGGAGAGAGACTTTCCAATAGAGAACTATCAAGATGAGGTACCCGATGAAGGCCAACGCTCCAGGAGGACTCCTCGATGGCATGAAGACTATGACCCTGGTTGATCTGTTTGGTGTGTCCACTAAGGGGGCATGTGACAATATTATATTAATCATATATTAAAGTTTGTTTAAATAATCAGAGATCATTCATACATTAATTTGAATTTAATAAAGTGAATTATTATCGTTGCTTTGTATATTTTGTAAATAGATCATAAAGTCTTTTGTTCTTGTCTTCTTGTGTCTATTTTCATATTTTATGCAATAGAAAAATCATCAACATATATTTATTTAATCCAAATTACATTCTCATCATCGATCAATGAATCAATTGAATATTTTCCGAACAGATCATATTTATACAAAGTATTTCGAATCCTGCCGATCGGAAATAATTTGCCGGGTAAAAGTGGGCAGTGAATTTCTCTATTATTAAAATATGCACTTGTATACTAAAACTATATACATATATATATATATATATAT
>MQRK01186994.1:22891-33651 GCA_001938485.1 Girardia tigrina | reverse complement strand
TGATGGACATTTAGACAGAAACTTTCGAGCCAAACCAGTAAATAGAACCATAATATGTAATTAAAGAGTAAACATTGAACTTATTAAAGCCCGCTGTGTTCGAGGGCCCCTTGTGCAACCCGTCTTCACAATCACCCAGAGACGATAACCCTGAATTTTTTGTTGAAGATAAAGATTTTTTAATTGTTTCCTTGGAAAAAGAAATTTTTAATTGATAAAAAATTGTTTTTAATTTTCGAATTTTAAGACACAATTATATACATAGAAGTAACAATATTCAACCTTGAACTTATTGAAATCCATGGCGTGGACGGGGCCCTTGTGGTCCTTCTTCACAGTCACGCGAGGAGCGCCACCGTTCTCATCATCGTCGTCAGTCATGTCAGTCTGTCTTCGTGAGCCTCTTCTGTCATTCGTCAGACTACCGTAATCAAATATCGATATCGATCCATTCTCCGCTCCACCGACAATCACGTCCCGGCCCTCGCTCACGTTCCCCCACAGCAATTTGCTGAACCTAACCGATTCCGATTGTCAAATCCGTCCCTAAAATACCATTCCAGCGCCCACCTAACCTTAAATTCTTTATAGAAAATTGATTTGTCTAATAAAATTCAATTAGGACATATTTTATTACGCTATTTAATTGTAAACTTTAAATCGGGTAAAAAATTTATTTCTGTTAAAATGGTTGGCGTCAAATGACCGAAATTAATTATTACAAAATCCATTATTCTAAAATACAATAAATTTAAATTAGTTATTGTGAATGTTATGTATATGCGGTGTGGTAAAAATGGTGTTTTTTAAATACGTCTATTAATATAATCATTATAGATGGTCCCCTCCTTTCTCCAGAATAGATCTTGGGTCTCTACACATATTTTCAACAGCGCCTTTCATCCTCTTTCCATGAAATTTCGGCAAGTGGTGTCGAAGAAACTCCTCCAATTCTTCTTTTATTTCATACTTGTCTTTTCTAAGCGCTTCCAAGCGTGGGAAGATGTAACGGTCGCTGGGGCCCGTACGGAACTATACCCAACAAAATCGCTATAAAACAGTCGATCTAGGCGGGTGCCAGAATGATATCCCCTTCGACGAGATCGATTAACAAACGAACCTCGTGTCACAACCGACCGATCGAACAATAGACATTTCCGATCCGCTTTCCGTCGGATCATATTCAAATATCTCCAATTGGGCTTTCGAGCTGAATGGAGAATCATTTAAGAATCCCACTGGAAATCATTTGAACCTGAAACTCGAGTTCAATTGTTGAGAAAAAGCCGTTCCGACAACCAAATACGATTTATCGGTTGATTTCGGTGACCAGGCCATGAATCCATTTCGGTCGAGTTCTTTTAATTTCATTTCGACGAGACACGATATTACCAATCACAAATTATTGTAATGTTTCGAAAATTATTAACGTTTTTAAATAAAAAATATAGAATTTACGCGTTGGCAAACAATTTAATGATAAGTAATATATTAAAACAACGATGGAAAATGAAATAGTATTTATGAATTATACAGAGAACAAAGAAATTTGTCAGTTATAAAACTGGTATTTTGTGTTATCGAAAAATTTTTTTTCGTTTTCATAATCAAATTTGATTTTATATGAATGATTTTATAATTGTTTTTTGTCCATTATTAATTGTAAAAATACTTAAGAAAATTCACTTGAACGACTGATGAAACTTAGTTCAACTAAATATGCATGTTTTGAAATTCACTTTTTCATATATTGTAAATTTGAGAAGTGCAGAAAAGATTGAATTTATTGTAAGAAACTTCGTTTCGTATAATAAGCATTCTTTCATTGTCAAAAGTAAATGTAATTATTTTTTAGTCAGTTAATAAGCAAAATACTTCGTAAAATTCACTTAATCAACTGATGAATCTTAAACAAAATTTGTATTTCTTATAGTGGCCACCTCTTAAAATAGCTAAAAGTACCAGTAACAGAACTGATTGATTGCAATGCATAATGAAATAAACAGATTAACGAGGCTAAATAAGACGTAATAATTAAATAACTTATGAAATTAACCGAATAATGTAAAATAAACTGAAAACTAAATTAACTAATATTGATAATGCAAAAAAGATAACTATTGACAATAAATATTTTATAAAAATTGTTATTGTTATACACTTAATAATAACAATTTATATTAAATTTTAAATTAAATTGTTTTAATAATATTAAATTAAAAATAAAGTTTTAAATGTTTCTATTACAAGTAATATTTTTTGCTAAATTTTCCTGTAAGTTATCAAGTACGAATGAAATGTCAAAGAAACAGCATTCACTAACAGTTACAGAGAAGATAAACATTTTGATAAAATAGGGTTTAGGTTTTGCAAAGAAAGAAAACCATTTGAGTATTGTTTAAAAAAGGTAGAAAGTCACCTGCGTGCTTAAGAAAGTTAAATATAAAAACAGTTCAAATCATAACACAGATAGGAAAAGAGAAAAAGAAAAAACAGAGAGACAAAATTACTAAAGTGCGAATATATCTATATATTTTTAATTATATATTTTTATATACTTATCATCATTTTGGGGGTAAACAAAATATTGTTTCCCCAGCTCTCCAATTTTTAAAATCATTAATAGGTTAAGTTGCCTTCAAATATCTTTAACCTTGATTTAATTGTATATTTGTATTTAATAAATAAATATTTTTATAAAGACACCGTCTTAATTTTAATCTCTATTTTTATAAAGATCACTAGATATCCCAACATTATTATTAACATTGTTTTTATCATAATTATAAGTATAAATATTACTATTATTATTATTTTATTTTTATTATTATATCATTATTATTATTAAAGTTAGATGTTAGATAATCTGGGGTTATTTTTAAATATAACCCTCTGGCGATACCTAACAAAGGGGTTGTCTAATCAGTTATTAATATTAAATAAGGTTCTCGACCGATAAATTTAATCGATAGTCAATTATTAATTCGATTTAATATTAAATGAATTCAATTCAAATCAAAAGACGAGTAAATTTAGTATGATAATATTTTAAATTTACAACAAATACAAGAAATCTTTTATCTACAAGCAGATTTAACAAAGGTTGGTTAGAAATGTGTAACCCCCTACTTATACCCTATTTACGCTAAAGGTCTGGTTCTCGTCCAGAGCCTTCGATATTTTGGGGTGCGGGTTTATCCCAATAAATATAAGAATAATAAGATTATTAATATAAATAAAAATTAGAGATTTTAGAAGTTTATAATTTACAATAACCTTTAGATAAAGAATTCTTCTTGATCTCTGCTTTTATACGTTCGAATTTCTCGAGCAACAGTCCTGTCCAGTATTTGATGGCTCAATAAATAATTCTGTCTTTCTGGTCACACCGATTGATTTTTGTTACACGGATTGATTTTCGTTACACGGATTGATTTTCGTTACACAGATTGATTTTTGTCTCACAGATTGATTTTGGTTACACAGATTGATTTTTGTTACACAGATTGATTTTTTGTCACACTTTATATACTCCAATTCAGCGTAGGTTTCGTAGGGTAGGTTTCTTTGAAAACGTATGTTCAGTGTAGGTAGGTTTAAAATTAAAAACGTAGGTCTAACTCGTTTAAACTTTTAAAACTTTCTTGACCTTTTTAACTTCGTTTCTCTTCTTTATAAATAATAATATTTCCTTTTAAAATATAAATAATAATATAATATTACTTATTTTCTTAAATATAAATAATAATATAATATTACTTATTTTCTTAAATATAAATAATAATTTTACGCTTGGTGGTAAATAATAAATCTTATTATTTACCAAAACAAAATAAAAATATATTGTTAGTAAGCATATGAATAAACAAAATATAGACAAAATAATAAACAATTACAATTATTAGCAAAAAACAATTTATTTACATTCTCAACATTTTCTCAACATAGAACATACTTTTAAAATTTTGTCAAAAATGAAAATTTTCCTCTTAGGCGATGAATGTTGATCGGTCTAACCAATCGGCACGTCATTTCATCGCCCAAAGGAATTCATAAATTTGATTGTATAATAAGAAAATTTTGATAAGATCCGCAGTTGACGAATAATTGCTAATTAAATGTTCTAAAAAGATCCGCAGTTGGTGGATAATCGTGATTTTCACGACAGCTGATAAATATTTTAAAATAATAATTTTTAACAATTTAAATAATTAAATTTTTTTTAATTAAATAATATTTTATATTTATTATTTATATTCAAACAAAATTGGGCATAAATACCCTTCAAAAATTCAAACCAAACTCACACAAAAACATGAAACATAAAAATTCAAAAACAATCAACAATCAATTTTTATTCGGCCGCAATTATTATGTAAAAGATCCCTGGACAATATTTTGAAGAGTATATCTTGTGATTATCAAATATAAATGTATATGATATTTGTTGTTGATCTCAATTGCAAAAAAATTTAACAGTATCAATTATTGAGCTGGGTTCGAGCTACGAACAAGCAAAGCAGCCTTCAAATTAAGTTGATTCAATTCATGACAATATATTTTCTTTGAACAGAACTATTCAAACGATAATTCAATTATTTATACCCAGCAATAAATTTATAAATCACCAATATATTAAATAAATTTTATTTGCAAATGTTTTTCTATTATAATAATTTATTGCATATTTAAACTTAAGTTTTAACTTAATAAATTACTTCGTATTTAAAATTGCACTGAATTTTGATGAATTTTTTTTGGTCATGTTATTATTACTTAATATATTAACTTTATTCAAGCTAATTAGGAGTAGACGGGTGGTCACGTCGTTAGTTTTCGCCTTAATATACAAGGAGCAATCATTGCATCCTGAAGTGGGGGTTGTGTCGAGATAAGGACAATATAGAACTTGTAAATAAATGTGAATAGTAGATAGATTTAGTTTTACCTATCGTGTTCTGTCATCATTAAGTAGTTTTATGCTCATCGTGTTCTGTATTCTATCGTTATAATTAATTCTTATGATTGAAATTATTCTACCGTGTGTTGTATTATCCTTATAATAGCAATCATCGTGTACTGTACATCTAAGCTATAGTAACGAGATTCGTTCGTATCTTTTGTCACGAGCCCCTTGGTGATGACGTTGTTGGAAACTCGTGAGCCCCCAGTGGTTGTTAAAGGACAATCACGACCCGGTGTATATTATGATGTTGTAATAGTAATAACTATTGATCTTCCCTGTGGATTCAGCAAAATCAGTCAGAATAATGCCATTGGCGTCCCAAAACACCATAATTATGAGAGACTTTCGGTAGCAAATCGAGGACCGCATTTTCAGTGAGGAGCTTTCTCCTGATAGTTTCCATTTTTGTGACTCTCTTTTAGATTCGTGGATATAAAGGAACAAGGGTGTCTCTTCCACAGTGATGATATTATCAATGAAACGCTCTCCAAAATTGGTTCTGATCTGCAGATTCTCCAAGCAGTATTCCAAATGTCATTGTGAGCTCTCTCGTCGTTATTCTTCTCTCGTTTTGCACGATTGTCTGCAGCGTTTGCGTTATTTTTTCATCAATTTTTGAGGGTCTTTCAGATCTTTCTTCGTCTACCACGGAGGTTCTATCACTCTGAAAGTAATTAAACAAACAATAAATTATTGTTGTAGATGGGCACTCTTATTGGAAAACAGCTTTCAGTTTAGAAAGAACCTCTTCTCTATTTATTCCATAAAAAGCAGAAAGCAAATAACCCTACCGTATTGAATATTTTCCAGTGGCATTTTTTGAATATTCGCAAAAATGGACTTAAACAATATAGTATTATTAAAACAAAATACATTTTCTTAACTTAAATATATTGAAGTTTGTATGTGTCTCTATCAATTTTTTTACAGTTATTATTTCTTTATTAGTCTCACGACTTATTGTGCGCACCTCGCATGTGGAAAGAATAACCAAAAAAACCTAATATGAACAGAAAAATAGAACGATGCGTTTCAGAAATTAAAGGAAAAAATGATCATTATACAAAAACTAGCATACCCAGATTTCCAATAAGAATTCATGTTGGACACTGACGCTAGTTTTCACACAATTGGAGCGGCACTATCACAGATATATATATATATATATATATATATATATATATATATATGGAGAAAAGAGTGATTGCATACGGATCCCACAAAATGAACTTTTTTCCTTTAATCTTAGTCTATTAGAAAATTCACATATTTGAATAATACTAATACATTTTTAGTTTTGTTTTAAGAGTATTAAAACTAAGCTCGCACATTTATTCAAAAATAAAAGAAAATACATCGTAGATTGTTTTCAAGTAAAGATCACAAATAAATAATTCTAAGTTATTTCCAGAATAATAATTTGATGCGATATTCAAATGCAAATCATAAATTTCAAAATAACATAAAAATAAATATTAAGTTTGAAATATCATTGTCATTCAAAAACTGAACCTAAAAAATTATAAAAAAATAAGAATTTAAAACAGATAAAAAATGAATAATGTAAATACAAACAAGTAATGCCAGAACAGTGTTCGTCACATCAAAAGTGAAGATATATTTACCCTAAAATCGGAAGCTGATCTATTTATCACAAGAGCATTATAGGTTTAACTCATGATTTTTGTAGATGTAAAATATTAATTGTCTTAACCACAATATTTTTGTAATAATGAGTTACTTGCATTCTATGACTCTCTCAAAGATTTGAAAAGAAACGTTCATGCGTAAGATAGATGGTTATTGAACTAACATAGATGTGGATCTTTGTTGTGAAACAGCAAAAAGAGAGTCATAATAATATTATTGTACTATACATATCATCTAAGCAAGATTCAACAAATGATCATGTAATCTCCAGATAGTGTATAGTCTATAAATTATTGCAAGGAATTAGTTTGTTTCATTTGTCAACAAAGAAAAAAGGATTACTTAACATTTTTGTCCCAAGAGGAAGTACTAAAATGTAAAGTCTTATCACAATCCTATGGTAATAAAAGAATTACTGAGAAAAAGATATTTCAAGAAAGTGAAACTACCAAACTAAACAAGGTGTATTAAATGAAGAACTTCAGTCAGAAACTCTTTATTTCTACAAAAATTGTAGTTAATTAAAAAATTAAAACTGGAATCTAGGTCCTAAAAGGAACTGGAGAGTAAAATAAAAGGATAGATGTATGGTAACTATTCAACTGGAAAAAAACATACAAAATATAGACGATATACAGACACGAAGCTTTGTTTCTGTTAGGGGTTCTTTTTGATGAACTGAAAATTTTTGATATTTTTAAATTAAAAATCATAATTATATTTGAGATAAATTAAAATATATTATTTTACTAATTAAATTGAAAGAACTTTTGAAAGAAATTACATATAAAAAATTTAAGTTTATAGATAATATTTTTACTAATTAAAATGAAATAAGTTCTCTAAAAAGTTCTCTAAAAAGGATAGAGCTATTTTAGAATAAGTCAGGCCAGGATCACGGTGGGGGCTCGACTGGTGACTCGGCAGAATTTGGTTTTTGTTACGGTTATAATGGTACCCTCTTTGGCGAGGTTGTATAGTTTCGTTGTGTGATAATCGTTAATTTTCGGAAAAAAATTTACTGATCTTTAATGATAATATTTTATTAATTAAATCGAAAGAACTTTTATAAAAAAATAGGTTTAAAAAATCACAATTAAAATAACAGTTTCAGAGTAAAAGAATATTGTAAAGAAATTTTGATATATCTTGTAAAACTTTTTTTAAATAAAAAATCATAATCTTAATTGAATTTAATTGTCAAAGGAAAGTTTTATTAAAAAAATATAATTTATTGAATATTTTGAAATCAAGTTCTAAAATAAAAATCATAATGTTTATTAAAGTTAATTGTCCACGGAAATTCTCATTAAAAAATTATTTATAATTGAATTTTTAAAACTAAAGAAAAATTATTTAGGAATTGAATTTTTACAGAACATATCCATTAAAATAATTTTAAAGATCTAAATTTATATTCCGAATTAATAAACATTGTAAAAATTAATAAAACAAAAATAAAATATGATTTGAATAAAATAACATATATATATATATATATATATATATATATATATATACAAGGCTGTGAAAAAATACATTTATATTGCAATTAATTGCAATTATTCGCTTGCAATAATTGATTGGAGTAATCCAATTAATGGCAATTAATTGTAAAGTGAGCAGTAAAAATAAGACCAGGTCAAGTTAACTGTAATTAAAGAATGGGTATTATGACGCATGAAACCAAACTCGATTAATATAATTATTAAAATAACAATTATTTTGTTTCAATGTTGTACAGTTTAAAGGTCATTTATTATTTATTAATTTAAATCCCCAACTCAAATGACCAATCCAATTATTAGCAAGACTGCAATACAATTTTTTTTAAAAAATCGACAGCCGTGGGGGCGCAGGATAGATGGAAGTGCCTACTGTGTCTGGAATCAAAAATTCCATTCGACAAAAAGAAAAATCCGGCTTTACCAACTTGAGGAATCACATAAACAATGTGCATCCGGATTGGGTCACAAAGCAAACGGCACAATGCACATTTGAAAAGTATCTTCGTCCGAAATCTTCGAATATATATGGGTGGATGAAAAAAGTCGTCTTGAATTGCCAGCCTTTAAGCATTGTAGATAACCAAATAGAATTGGAATTTACAACTCTAAAGCCAGTTTCCAGAAGGACCTTGAAATCTGCAATTTCAAAGACATACAGATTAGCATTTGAACAAGTTATGGAGTTGCTACCGCAGAGTTTTTGTTTGTGTTTCGATGCTTGGACGGAAAACTCCTTTCATTTCGTGGCGATTAATGCCATTTTTAATGATTTGGAGTTCAAAAAAAGAACAATTCTTTCAAGCTTTAGAACTTTACTTGATGAAAGCAATTGGACATCCGCTAATTATGCAGATGTGGTCATCGCATTGCTGGATTCGATGAACAAGTCCATAGAAAACGTCATCTGTCTTGTTGGTGATAACTGTGCAACCAATAGATCACTTTCAAATCTTCTTGGACTTCTATTAATTGGATGTGCAAACCACAAATTAAATCTGGCCGTCGAGAAGTATATTCAAAGTTTTCCAGAAATACAAATAATAAACCAGCTAATGATCAAATTGTCGACGCCTTTGAAAATGGCAAAACTCAGACTACGAATACCGTTACGACCCATTTCGAAAAATTTGACACGCTGGTCAAGTTGTTTCAATATGTTGGATAGATTCTTTGAAATTCAGGAATATCTTGATCTCACTGATCCCGATTTGGCCTTATTGATGCCAAATTGTGTCCAAATACTGCAAATTAAAACTGTAACGAACGAGCTAAATTTATTGAACCAGTTTTATTGAACCTTTCTTGATTTATTAATTTAGAGAAAAAACGGACGTGATGAGACGGAGATTTACAGAAAGAAAACTGAGACGGGGTTGTATACAACACCGATCAGTTTCTGTGAATCCAAATATCGTCGAAATATGATTAAAGGTCTTATTTTTCGCTCATGGGCTCTTTCATCTACATATAAAGGATGTAATGACAGCCTTAATAAATTAAACAAATTATTATATGATAACGAATATTCAAAATCAATAGTGGAAAAATTTACAAAGGAAACTATTGATAAATTAATTGACAAAAAAAGTAATACTAAAATTTTAGATGTTCAAGATCAAGAGCAATCTTGCAACGCTAATGATAAAAGTTTGGGAATTGGTTATGTGTTAACTGTGCCATATTCAGAGGGGTTTAAAATATATAAAAATTCTATTTTGAAAGCGTTAGATAATGTAATAAGTTTAAAAGTAATATCCCGTACCCAGAAAATTGAAAGCATGTTCGGCAATAAATCTCCAACGCTATTGGGATTGTGTTCGGATCTTATTTACCAATATACATGCAATGGGTGCGCCACATACACTGGAGAGACTTCACGTCATCCCTGTAAAAGAGAATCCAGGAACACAGTCGCAATGAAGATACGTCTGAAGATACGCAGTCTAGATACGTCTGGCATAGTACCAACAAAGACGCCGCATGCGAATGGCTTCTGAAATAAATGGTTTTCTTGCACATACTCTCCGTATAAACCAAAGGAATGCGAATTTCGGTGAACTGTAGACATGCCTGCCTGCGTTGTACTCAGCAGTGATCTGCACCAAGGGCATGCACCGGTTCTGCTTCACAAGTCGAACAAGCTGTCGTTGGTCACGACTACCCAAACATTTCGGTCGACCAGATCGCTCCTTGTTCACATGACTATACGTGCTGCGATTCTTTCGGAGAAATGAATCGATTGTTGATTTGGGGTGACCAGTAAGTTTTGCAATTTCACTCTGAGTTTTGTTGCACAGATGACATTCATAGATGACGCTCTTCTCAAAGTCCGTAAGCTCCTTTCGTAATGTCATGCTTAGCAATATAATGAATAGTAGTAAAATAGAAAAACGCTTCATGCAATATCATTTCTACGAAATCTATTTATAGACAACCAATAGGAAGGGCAGCAACAGTATAAACTTTATCATTTCAATATACTGATAGTATGAGAGCCTTTTAATTCTTTCATTTTATATGACTTTCTCAATAAACTCATAATACAACAGAAAAGAGTCAAATATGCTTCTGACCGAAGACTTTTGGTAGGGCAGGGTATATATATATATATATATATATATATATATATATATATA
>MQRK01186992.1:43433-56629 GCA_001938485.1 Girardia tigrina | reverse complement strand
CGAGATACAATTAGATGATGGCAGAATATTGATCAGAAATGTGGAATGGCTAAAGCCATTTAAATCGAGGGGGATGTGAGGAATATTTTAAATTTGGTATGTTGAAATTGGTTTGTTGACAATTCTGATTGTATTGAAAATAAAAGTTCAAAAACCCATGTTGGTGTTCTTAATAATTCTTATTGTCTAATAATATATATTGTGATAGAATAATTCAAGAGCTTTAAAAACATATAACACATGTATATAAAATATCTTTATTTGGTAATAAGAAACAATTGAACAAAAAGACGTAGAAAATACGAAAAGACTTTTGGTTCACCCTAATACATTTGTCGTTACTATCCTCTAATTACCTTTCTTTCAATTTTGTTGTTAAAATCTTCAATTTTTGACAATTTAAACAATTTTGAACGATTTCCTTTAAACCTCTCATATTTTCCATATCGAAATCATCTTTAAGATAATTATAAACATTGTAAACCACCAATATAGCCCTAAACCCTGTGTATATCTTTTACAAAATCTGTTCTATTAGTTCTCAGGATTCTGTATTTGATATTTACAGTGAAAATTGTATTATTCTTCATTTTCCATTTTACGTTGTTCCTTTTCTGATGTTTTCTATTATTTTCTTAATTTTTACATTGTCTTTCTACTAAAAGATGAACTTATTGAATTCTTCATCTAGGGCTAAGATTCTCATTTTAAGTTTCCTTTCCTTTATCACTTCATGCTTTGTTTGACACTGACTCCTCATTTGTGGACTGACTGATCTAAATGAACTAAAAATTTGCATCTGTATCTAATATAAATTGTTTTTACCAAATTTTTGGAAGGATGTCTATATTTTTTCAAGTCAGAAAATCGTATTCCTTCATAGATTTTTCTCCATTTGTTGTGTTTCTTTAATCTAATATGATTTTTGTAATGTCTTGTTCTTAAATGCATCCTTCTTTTAAAATTCTCATATTTAACATCTCAGCATTTCCTAAACAAAATCCTTTGTCTGGATGTTTCTTATATAGTATTCTTATGACTACAAAATTTGTTTTTATAAATATTAGGTTCGGGATTGTATTGTGATTAAATTTCAGAAAAGACAGTTTTGAAACTTATTTTATAACAAAAATATACATATTATTTAAACAATTTTTGCATAAGTAAATTTCTGAGGAACGATTTTTAATTTTTCTTGCACAAATCAATAATATCAAAATAAATGTACATATAAATATATGTTAATTAATTATTTTCTAAATTTTATATTGTATTTAATTTTTTAATTTAAAACTGTTTAAAATATAAAGAATTTTCAAATATATATATATATATATATATATATATATATATATATTAAATATTGTATTTTCTTTTGAATAAACTTTTTATTAAAGTTCATTAAAACTTAATATTTACTATGATATTTAATTTTTTTTATTTGGTATTTACTTTTGAAAGTTTAATAAATTTTATTAAACTATTTTTCAGATTTTATATTTAATTCGTTTCCAAATCTTTTTTATTTATCAATTTTATTATTTTAAATTTCTATTTTTTTAATTTTATAATTTAATCTTAATTTTATTTGCTTTTATCTTTATTTCAAAAATTTAAACGAGACGTCTAAAATCCTCACTTTATCGTCATTGTATAGTTATTCTTTCTACTTCTGATTTTGGTGGTCTTTTATTTTTGATTTATTCTTATTTTTCTCCTTGTTCTGTAAATTACTACAGTTATATCGAATTTAAACATAAAATTTTGCATGCTTTTATGTCTTCAGACTTCGTGACACCCCTCAGAAATATCTCTTTATGAACTTCATAATCACCACATTTTCATAGGCCTAATTTGCAAATGCTTTTTATCAAACGTTTCCTCTATTACTATTTCTGATTAATTAAATCTATTTTATATTTATTTATAATATTTATTTTATATTTATTTATTTATTTATATCTATTAAAACATAAACATATTTGGAATATATTTAAATTTAACTTCAACATATATTTGAAATCTAAATTTAATAAATAACCACACATCGAATTTAACAATTAACCAAGCGGTTGAGGAGAGGCCCCTCTAAAATATTATACATCATACAAGATCACATATGAAAATATTCCTTTAGTAATTTAATTCAAATAAAAAGTATCAAAAGTTTGTGAGATCTGTGTGAACGTATATATTTACGCCTTTTACAATCAAATAGTAAAGGGTTCTGGAAAGCCATAATTAGTTGCTGTATCTTGTTACATATATTCATAATGAATGTTTTTGTAATCATTAAAATGGGTTCGTATAAAATGAAGTCTTCTGTATATGATATAAATATTTCTCAAATACTACATTTAAATACATCAAAGTTTCACATCATTAGTTTAGTTAATCTTGAGATTCCTTTATAAATAATTTAGAGTTAACGAAACCAGAAAGGACATAATTATCTATCTTAGATACTAATCACTTTGTGTCTTGACATTTAGTCTCAACGACATTTAATCCCGATCACACTTGATCGAAACGACACTTGATCCCAAATACACCTGAGTGGTATTGTCATAGAATCATGAATAGGCATAACGAAACCAAGATGGCATTTACTTCACTGAATACTAATTTAAAGGTTTCTGTTTCACGACTGAGTAAACATTTGAATGAAAATTGAAGAAGACTTTTGGCTCGTCATTGTATAAATAAAAGAATACTCTAAATGTCCTTATTCAAACCTTTTGTCTAACTCAAGATTGCTTTGAAAAAGAGCAATTGCTAAAGATGAAAATCATATATGAGAAAAAAAGTTTTAAACCTTTAAACATTTTCGTTTGAAATGAAAGAAATTCATGATAAATAAATAATATTACGAAATTACATTAATGTGAAAATGATAATTTGATATAAATTACACAGAATTACAAAAAAAATAAAATTCTTTATTTCGCTAGAATTGTTAATCGATTTTGGTCAATTTTGATGTCTTGATTTTGAATCTGCTATCCGTTTTCTTCCATCACATCAGGTTTTTGAGAAAATCAATTTTCTATTTTTTTCCAATTTTTTAACATTTTTTAGTATTTTGATTTTTAAAATATTTTTTTTATTCTAGAGCTTTTTTTTATTTCAAACACAATAGATAACAATATATATAGTTAATGTATACCAGACTCAAAAATTTATTAAGTTGACTTAAATGGTTCGCTGATGACTGTCTCTTATTAAGTTGAGGAATAAGTTTCCGCCGTTTTTTGAATTTTTAATCAATTTTTAAACAATTTAATATTTAAATCAAAGTTTTTGATGTAATGTTATTTGTTATTTGAAAGCTATTGTTTTGCTCTAAAAAATGGTGTATTTTGTTTTTTTATTCAAATTAATTTTTGTCGATTTTTAGACCATTGAAATGGAGTGTCAAGTCGACAAAAATAAGCATTTCCGACACCATCTATTGTTTGCGTATAATCGAGGCGCCAAAGCCGCAAACGCTGTCCGAGAGCTTTATGCTGTATACGGAGAAGGTGCTATAGCTGATATCACCGTTCATGATTGGTTCTCAAAATTTAAAATTGGCAATTTTGACCTCAAGAATGAACCTCGTTTAGGACGACCAAATGAATTCGATGAAGAGCGTTTGAACAAACTTTTGCGTGAAGACTCGCGTCAAACTACTCGAGAATTGGCGGAACAAATGGATTGTGATAAAAAAACTGTCGTGAAACATCTAAAATCAATGGGAAAAGTTCAAAAAATGGGAGCTTGGGTCCCACATCTTTTGACCGAAAACAACAAAAACCAGTGATCCATAATTTCGGCGAGTTTGCTTGCCCGTCATCGCTCTACTCACGGTCATAAGCAACAATTTCTTTATCGAATTGTAACGGGTGATGAAAAATGGTGCCTGTACGTCAACATGAAACAGCGCAAAGAATGGCGTAGCCGAGAAGAACAATCGACACCGCTAGCAAAACAGGATCTTCATCCACGAAAGACAATGCTATGCGTTTGGTGGGGTTGGGAATGGATTATTCATTATGAATTGTTTCCTCGAAATCAAACAGTGAACGCAAAACTTTATGTTCAACAGCTGTATAGACTCAACGCCACTATAAGACAAAAACATCCGGATCGACAACATGGCGTTATTTTGCAACACGACAATGCACGTCCTCATATTGCCAGAATGACAAAAGAAACCATTCAAACGCTTGGTTGGGAAGTGTTACCGCACCCTCCGTATTCACCTGACTTGGCTCCATCTGATTTTCATCTTTTCCGTTCGCTTTCTAACGCTTTGCGTGGTGTTTCGTTCAACAATGATAAAGAACTGCAAGTTTGGTTGGGTGAATTCTTCGAGTCAAAACCAGGCGATTTCTACCAAAGAGGCATTGAAAAACTCGTTGAACGTTGGGAAGAAGTCGTGGAAAATGGCGGAGATTATATTTGTGATTAATTTGTAGTAACTTTTTTGTTAAAAAATAAAATTTTTCAAAAACGACGGAAACTTATTCCTCAACCCAATATATTTGGCATCAGGAATATCTCGTTGAAGAGTCCAGATTATTATCTGCAAGCATGGCCGCACTCCAACGGCCTTGATATCGTGATTCCATAACTGAAATATCTTTATGAAAACGCTCACTATGCTCATCACTGACTGCACCAAGATTGTCGGGAAAAAAATCAAGATGCGAATCAAGGAGATGAATCTTCAACGAAATCTTGCAACCCATTAGTTCGTATGAATCAAACAATACACGTTTTTACGATTGTTTGGTAGTTACCACTCTTGTTATTTCCCATGAAGTTTGCAACAATTTAGTTAAACGAAATCAAAGCATTTCTTTCTTTTTCGACTAAAAGTTCCTCAAACTGTTGATCAGCTATAATGCATCTGATCTGAGGGCAAACAAAAATACCTTCCTTTATCTCATCACTAATCTAAAAATGCAATAAATATGATGTTTGGAATATGGTTTATCAAACAAACACATGCATACTTGAGGAAATTTTTGGCGTAGGAAAAGAAGCCTCTGCTGCTTATATCAAATGCCTATACGAAGTTCTTCACCTAATGTGCAGTGGTGGCATAATCACTTTCTCTCGATCCACAAGTGAATTATGAATAAAGTTTTTGTTTCCAGGTGTCATGCGATCACGGATTGGTCAAGACTTCTTGATATAGTGTTGTTTTCTGTCTCTGCTATCACACTTGCAAATAAAGCAACAGTATTTCGTTTAACCTAAGACAAGATTATTTGGGTAATGTGTGTATAACTGTACATCTATATTCATTATGTATTATATGATGTACCTACCTGTTTGCATCCCCATCAGAATGGTAACAGCTCTTATGTCTCCACAGACAGGTCAATTGTGGTCACGACACTGGATTTTATCAATGAGTAGCACCATGTTATCATATGTTTCTTTCGTGTGCACAGAATAGGCGACTGGTATAGAAGAAAGTCTGTTGCTATTGTGCAAAAGAACTGTCTTGAGAATTGTCATCGACGCATCAATAAAGAGTCTCAATTCATCTGACTGGGTTTCATTCCCAAGACACTTAATGAGGCCATTAACATCCTTGTAGTAAGAGATATTCTTCAGTATTTTCTTCTTTCAATTGTTTTTTAACTCGTGCATCTGTACATAATTTGTCTAATGTTATCCTAATGTTGTGTTCTATTTGCTTATTTGTATACATATTGTCCCTCAAGCGCCTTCTAAGAATATTTAAACCCTGATTTGCAATTTCAAAACTGGACGACAAATTCCAAACTCTATGAACAAGCCCTTTTATCATACCCTCTCTGTATATTTCCTCACAAAAACTCTGTGGTGTTGCGTAAAGATCTGTTGCCTTTCTGAAGATACAGGTCTTTACGCAAAACCAAAGAGTTTTTGTGAGGAAAAATACAGAGAGGGTATGATAAAAGGGCTTGTTCACAGAGTTTGGAATTTGTCGTCCAGTTTTGAAATTCCAAATCAGGGTTTAAATATTCTTAGAAGGCGCTTGAGGGACAATATGTATACTTTTTTTCGTAATACAGCTACAACTCGTGTTCTGTAACAGGCACTGCAACTGATGTTGTTGTACTTATTCGTTCTCCCAGCTCTAGTTGATCATTCTGTTCATTTTCATTTTGAGCTTGTTTATCATTTGATTTAAATGTAATATCATTTTAATAATTTATTTTTTTCACGTAGTCGTATTTTTACAAGGTCGAAATTTATTGCTATAACGATATTTGTCGCTTGAACAAACAAATTCTATTAAACGATGTGATCCAAATAATTTTCTAGGATTAAAGATTGTTTCTCAAACATATAAAGTTGAAAGTATGTTTTGCAATAAATCTATTACTCCGTTTGGCCTGTGTTCGGATTTAGTTTATCAACATTCTTGTAATGGGTGTGATGCCACATACATTGGAGAGACGTCTCGTCATCTCGGCAAACGAATCCAAGAACACGGTCAAACTTATGGTAATAGTAATATTGCTGAACATAGAAAAAAAATGTAAAAGTAGTATTTTTAATAAATCACATTTTCCGATTTTCTTTCAATTTAGATCACCAAAAATTCAAAGGATGAATTTTGAAAAAAAATAAAAATAAATTTCCAAACTCAAATAATTAAAATCAAAAAAACACATTTTCGGTCGTCGTCGTGTTTTTTTAGCAATATGAAAAAAAATAGAAAAAACGAAAGTTGTTCTTTTTTATGTTCTCATTTAATATTGTGCTTCATTAGTTTCATAAATAATTATTTAATTAAATTAATTGGAAAACACGATCTTGATGAAGACAAAAGATTTTAATTTCTCTTCCAATCTAATTCATTAAGTAATGATCGGATTAAAAAAAACAATGTTCTCTTTTTATTATCATTATTATTATTTTCATAAATCACATTTAAATAGGAATTATTTCGTGCGTGATCCCAATCTATTGATTTATTATTGAAATCATTTATTTATTTATTTTTATTTTATTTATTTTTAATTAATTAATTTATTTATTTTTATTTTATTTATTTATTTTTTATATTACTCATTATTATTTTTTTTTAAAAATTTTTTTTTATTTTTTTTGAAAAAGTCATGAAAAATTAATTAATACTCATAAAAAAAGAAATCTTTTTTCCCCATTATTGCACATAATTAATTATAGACAAATTCTTGTATTTGTCAATTGCTACTTGCTAATTAGTCAGTAGTTTTAAAAAAACGTTTTAAAAGCGATTAATCCGATTGGTTGAAAGGGAAATTTATGTTTTTTTTTATTTTTTGTTCGTAGGAAAATAATAATTTATCATATTAAACTCTTCGAATAATTTCTTTTTATTTTATTTTTCTGTGTGTGTGTACGTGTGAGTACGTGTGTATGTTTGTGTGTTTGGGAATTACGAAGATGGATTGGTATGCTCATTATGATGTAACAATACCAACTTTCAAAGACAGGTTTTAGACAAATGGTAGTTATGCAAGGTGTGTCGGGAAAAAAATCCCAGAATCTTGTCAGTGTGCGCATTTGTTCTAAAGATGTCTCCATCGACCAAACATTGTTTTAATACCGCATACTCATTTTCACTGGAAAAAATTGTTCTTTTTCCTCCAATGGGCATAGCCAATCGAGGAATCCTTCGACTCAATTTGGTATTTGGAGTCAACGTGTACGCTGCTAATGGTTTATATGAGTAGATTTATTTTAATTACTGTTATTATCGTGGTTATATTTTTTTATCGTAACAGTTAATCTATAGGCACAGTGAAATCCGCGGTTCCCCGGGTCCAGATTTAGTGAGTATTTATTAAGTGACTTCTCTTAATGATAGATTCCATAAATAAATTATTCCTCAAATAATAATTATTATTTTTTATTTCTTATTCATCAATACGACAACAATCAAAACGAAGAGAAAACATTTTTTTATTATATTATATTTTTTATATATTTTTTAGGTATATCGAATAAGTGTAAAACTTTAATGCCAACAACTTGCGGATTTCCCAATTGTAAATTCCGATCGAGATATCGCGGATCAGATGATATCAGACATTTTTACCGAGTTCCGAAAAAACCCTCTCATCTTCGAATGAAATGGCTAGAAGCAATCGGAAGAACAGAAGAAACGATTGTAAGTCAGGTGAGTAAAGATTTTGTTGAAGACAAAACAAAAATTTTAAATTTCGATTCCAGTTAAGGGTTTGTAGTGGGCATTTTGAAGGCGGGGAAAAGAAAGAAGGTGATGTACCCGTGGCCGATCCGTCGACAGACAAACCGATGAAAGTGGAAATTCCACCGAAAATCCCACGAACCTCATGTCAAGGAAGAAAGAAACGTGAAAAAACCGGAAAATTATCATCGCAAATTTTAAAAAATACGAAAAAAAACCATTCAGAAAAACCGAAAAATTCAATCAATCAATCATTATCGAAAATGCCTTCAAATGATATCAGTTTTGATTCAACGATTTCTATTGAAAAAGACAATAATTTTACTAATTTTATGCAAAACCTATTGGCTCCTTTAATATTTTCCTCATCCACAAACCTCACTAACGCTGCCTCAATGTTACCCTATGCAATGAGACAAATAAACAATGGCGAATTTTTATCAACAATGAGCTCGGCCATCAATATTGAAAGAAGTGAGAATGGTTATTAAACATTATCTACTGATAATTACTTTATAAAGGATAATTATAAATTCATTCATGCGGGCTAACTTTACACGTTTGAGATTTCAGAGGTCTCATAACTATTATTGTACTTTAGGGATGATATTATCATTTCTTTTCTTTTACGTCTTTTATGAACTATTAAGTTTCCTAAATACAATCTTTTGGAATTGAACAATTATATGATAATAATATAAATAATCACAATAATAAATAAATAAATAAATAAATAAATAAATAAAATAATAGCGATTGAAGCAAAATCTTCCACTGACGGTCGACCCATTAATTCCAAGTCTATCGATAAAAAATATATTTTTCTTTTTTTTATATTTTGCCAATATTATTTTTATTATTATTTTTTTTTCAAATTTTTTTTGTCACTTATAAATATATTGTTTAAATCAATATTAAAAAAACAGTTATCTATATATCCTATTGCTAATTTGTTTGATTCTACTTAGCGAACAATTGTTATCAAAACGACAGACTCCTTGTTACTTTACCGATTTAATGGATCATTGCTTATCCGAGAATTAATTGCCCTGAATGCATCTATAAGTCTAGAATGCAATATATGAAATTCATACACTTGTTCCGTTTAAAATTCTCCTATATTTATTTTACATAATTATTTATAAATATAAAATTGTAATGTAGTACACTTTATTTATTTATATTTCTCTCTTTACGCATGAAAAAAATTTGAAAGCGATGATTTTTTTTTAAAAAAAGTAAAAGTGATTTTTCTTTTTCTTTGTTTATTTGTTTTTATTATATTAATATTAAATTTAAAAAAAAACGCTTCTATTTAAATCTTTTGAATATCAATTCATTTAAATTTATTGTGGATTGAAATATATAGGCAATTTATAGGTAACTATTATTTGGCTCATTAAAAAAAATAAAACTCTCAGTATTTTTAAAATTGATTTCTCAATATTTTAAAAAACTCGTAAATTTTTTTTTAACTCTGTAAAAACATTAATCGAAAATTAACATTCATCGGGTTCTCGAATCATTTGCACAAACGTATACACTCATACCTCGATATACGGCCTAGATACGTTCTTAGATACGGCCTTGAAAATATGTACATTAATGTTTTTTTTCACACTTTTTTAAAAATTTTTTTTTGGCCGTATAACGAAAAAAAAATCGAAAAAGTGCCATAATTAAAGTAGGCCGTTATAGCAAAAAGCCGTATAAAGAGCGGCCTATAGCGAGGTATGAGTGTACATACGTTGCTCGTAATGAAAGGGTTAAACATCACTCTATTTCCATTATTCTTTTCTTGACATAATATTTTTGTTATTGTCATAAAGGCCGAAGGTCCAATCAATATATCAATCCTGCTTGAACATTTCAAATATTGTAGTATATATGGTGCAATAGGAGAATTGGTTTTTTTTAAATACAGAGAAATCAATTTAAAAATGCTGAGAGTTTTATTTTTTTTACAGTAAGTAAAAATACAGGCCATATATATATATATATATATATATATATATATATATATATGTATACATTTTTTATTTTAAAATCAGTATTCCAAGTTTGAAGATATATTTAATTAGTTAATTTTGGTGGATTTCCGAGTGCCTTCTTTTATTTTACAGTTTGTATATCATTGATAATTATGTGACAAAGTTACTAGACTATTTGAGCCGTAGCGAGGGCGCTGCGAGCGGTGCGGCCGCACCGGGCGCATGGGCGCCAAAATCGCAAAATGACCAATTTTGACTGATCAGATCTCTGTAGGCTAATCACTTTATATTAATAATTATATTAGTCTTTTTTGTTTAATGGCAAAGCATCCATGAATTTATCCGAATAAATTGATGTTTTCTTATAGCTAGGCGATGCAAGGCTTAAGCATCAATGCTGCGTCATAGAGCATGTGAATACGAACGTTCAAAGTCAATTTAATTCTTTTAAGGCATAATTTGTAGTAGTGAATCTTTTTCGCGCTGGTGGCGCCAGATTTGAACTTCGCACAGGGCGCAATTTTTCATTACTACGACTCTGATATTGTTCTCATTATCCAACCATCTATGCTTTTGATCATTTTAAAGCGACACTGATTTCACCGTCTAAACGACTATATATTTTCTGGTTGTTCAGTACCGATTAAATCGGCTATTTTAAATTCCAATGTCAATTACAATATCGTCTAAGTAACTATTCTATTTACATTTTACAATCTGTTTAATGCATGTGACATAAAATCCATTATACGAGTATTTATAAACGAGATCGGAACACAAACTGAGGGCATAGGGATTTATTTCTAAACATATCAAAAATTGTATAAAATTGAGTCTTATGAACGCTAATTTGATATTTTTAGAAATTGATTAATGAACAGTGAATAATGAATTATAAATTGTAAAATATTTGAATATTGATTTAAATGTTTGTTTTAAATGGAAGATTTTTTATTTTTATAATTTCAAGATATTTGATATTAATGACAAACTTTTTGAAGATTCAAATCTTGGCCTTTTTTGAATATTAATTCATGGGTTGTAGTGTCTAATTAATATGTCACAGAAGATATTAAAATATAATTAAAATGTTTTAATGAATAATTATGAGTTTTTAAAGATATTTGGAATGATTTTCTAAAAATATATTTTTGGAATACAGTGAACAAAATATATCCAAATATTTTTCTGGGAACCTAACTTGTGTACTTGACTGAAAAAAAGCTCTTTTTTGTGAGTCATTGGTTTTCGTTTGTAAGTGTTATCATCATAGGTTCATTGAGACGAAAATGTTCTCTCATGTCCAAAAAATGTATATTATATTATTTATATTAATTCTCCTCAAATGACACTACATATCCCCAAAATACTTATCAATCTGTCTAACTAGTTAAGTGTCCCGGCTTCTGTTTAACTTAACATAAAAAAAAACAAACTGTGTGAAAAAAACTTAAAGTTTATTATCATTACTAATTTTATTTTATAAATTGAAACCGTTTTCGTCCAAGTTTAATTCAGCCAGTGTCGAAAGGTTGTTCCATTATTTGTACACTCGAAAATAATTGACAACTATTTAGATTTTTATATGAAACTGAAATATCTTGCTTTGATAAAATCTTCTGGATAGATTATTTGGGTCTTGTAGAAGATTGTATTTAAAGGCAGCTGTGGTCTCACTCATAAGGAATTTCAATTTAAGAGCCATAAAATGAGTAATTATTTAATAATAATAAATATTCCCAAATTTCTAAACACTCAACATCAAAAAATATGGGACCCCTTCAAACAGAGTGCTTGATAAATTGGATCTTGTTTTGTTGACAGGAAATAATAGATCTCAAAAAATATTTTATTGGATCTAAAAATAAATAATATATAAATATTTACTTTGATATTTCCGTCATTTCAGTCAACAGTCCCATCTCGTCCAACTCAAGAATAACCGACTTTAAAAGACAAAACATTGTTATAATTGATGATTCCCCTTTCGACTGGGCCTTTATGGAAGGCGTTTTAAGACCCTCAATATTCCCAACAATTGAAGATGCAATATTTCAGAATAAGGTAAAGGTTTATTCTCTAAAATGTTTTCATTAAAGTAATCATAATTTAAAAACATAGGATTTAAGTGAAGCAGAAATTTTGATAATCTGGGATAACTGTGAATTGAGTAAGGAAACAGTTTCCATAATGAAAAATGTTAAACAAATTTTCAAAATTGGTTGCGGATTCGGAAATATCGATGTGGGAGCAATGAAACAAAGAGGTAAGTCAATATTTTTAATATATTATGTGGGATCGAAATTTTTGTCAGTATATTAACATTTTATAAAATGCAAAATTTTTACAATAACAAGGGGTCGTTTTCACTAATATAATTACCATGACTTTCACCTATTTTTTTGCATTTCGTTGAGCTGAGCATTTCGTTTTGCACCTCTTGACCACGTTTATTTTTCTTGTTCGTTTTCTGAAGGTTCCGAATAATGGTTGTATGGTACATTTGGAGTTCAGCGGTCAGTTCTCGAGGTTTTTAGGTTGGGACAACTTCAATGGAACGACGTAGAACTCGTTTATCAAAGATTGTTGGCCATCCGGAGAGCTTTTTGTCTTTATAATGCGTATTACAGAAGTGGAATTTTGCATATCTTCGGAAACATGTCTTTCAGTCGTAGAATCTCAGCCGTTGCTAGCGTAAATGTTTTTAGACGCATTTGTTGATGTACGAACAATTATGAATTTGTGGAAAATCAAATTGTAGATTTCCTCACTCTTTTTTGACATTCTAACTTGTTTCTAAGATCAATAACTGTTTTACGGAAGTCTAAACAATGCAAATAATATATCAAAATGCTCCTAAAAATATATAATATTAGGTTGGTCGAAAAATAACGGCAGTTTTTAAGCTTTATACTTTGTTTATCTACTTTGATATGTATATAAGTTTAAATGCATTAGTGTTAGATATTATTTGAAATCTTATGCCTAGCTGTATATTCATATAGCCATTATTAACATATTGC